>CABFWB010004898.1:0-21253 GCA_902151455.1 Timema bartmani | reverse complement strand
TTTTTTTATAAATAATAATAAGTTTTAAAATTTAAATAAATATTTTTTTTAATTTGTATTAACATTGTTTATTAGGACTTATAAAATATACTACACAGCTACAAAAAAAAACTACAGTTTGAATAACATTAATATTTACGGTTTTAATGATTATTATATTTCATATTTTGAGTAAAACCACATTTTCCCATATTTTTATTGTAATTTACCAAATTCCCGGCTTATTCCCGTTTTTTCCCGATCATTTCAAATTCCCGGCTAATTCCCGGTTTCCCTGATTTTCCCGGATGGTAGACTCCCTGTTAAATATTAATTACACTAATGTGTTAGGGATTAGGAAGGTTGAATTTAGAGAAAGTGTACCCGCATTTAAATGGAGAGAGAGCTAGAGTGGGAAACAATTTAGGGAAAACCGCCCTCAGTACACCCAACCGGGGTCAAACCACGATCTCCCCGTAATTGGCAGTCTAGTCTATTGCTGGTGCAGCACCTTAGACCATGCGACCACCGAAGCCGGTAAATAAGTGTAGCTAAAGTGTAATTTTAATATATTAATCAAAAAGTTTTTTTCATAAAATATCACATGACCAATAATTGTGAAATTAACGTAAGTTTTCAGTTCAATAATTAGAAAAATTACAATATGTTGTAAACTGATTTTGTATGAATATAAATATAAATATCAGTTCCTTGCGCGTCGGCACAAAAACATCGATAGCGGAAACATCGAGCCCTCATTCGATGTCCACCCCTGGGGGGAGGGTGTCAGCCGCTAACGGATAAACAAAGGATCGGATGAAGAGTCAACTAAAGACTGAAACTTCAGAGAAAGGACCATTCAAGAAATGAGACTATCGATAGAGTGAAAGCGTTGCAATATATTGTTGTATCTGGCCGGAGAGTGGGCAACAGAGCCCAAGTTAGTTTACATGCTATAAGCTGCTCCCATTCCGGAAGTTGTACAGCATGCTGATGGCAGATGGAAGTTCTTGCGTGTTTTTCTACGTGAACACATAATGGCGGCCATTCCGTGTTGTTTACTGCACCAGGGATTAGTTCAAGGTTGCACCAGGTGGTGTCCAGTGACATGACGTGCTGTGTGGTCTAATAAGATCCATCTACGGTAGGCGGGTAGGGGTGTAGTGACAGCTAACAGAGTTTATTTTGCAAACATCGGTTGAAAGTCACTGATGTGGAAAATGTTATTATTTTATTAGTAATACAATATTATCAATCAAAAGGTTAATAAACGATTCTAATAATTCTATTCTAAGGCTTACTGTGTAATTAGCTTTTTCGTAACTTATTGAAAGAACAAAATATATTAATAGGACTCTTTTGTTTTTTGTTTCGCGGTTGTGACAACAAGAGTAGGTGAAATAATAAATTAAAAACACTTGTATCGTGTTAAAACTGGCCACCAAATAAATCAATGTTGTTTTCAGAACTTAGACAAAGAGCCATAAAAATATTAGTTTCAAAGTAAAATGTTTTCACTCTGTAAACACATGCGCAACAATACCACAGAAGACGCTTTGTATGACGTCATCAACTTCCTTAATTTTGTCTGGTCTTCATCTTAATTTGTGAAAAGAACGCAGCTTTTTAGAAGTTCTTGTTTGCAAAAAAAAATAAAAATTAATAAGTGAACCACAGACGCACAAAAAAATGAAACATTAAAATTGTTATTTTCATAAGTTCTTGTTTCAATAATGTAAAATGTAAAGGGGATTAAAAGAAAAAAAAAACAGTTAAAAACAAATTGTTTGCTGTGAAAGTTTTGACCGCCAAAAGAAACAACAAATCAACATATTATGATCGTACAGAACATATGGTATGAATTATGATACATGAGCCCCGAGTAACCATAAGAGCCTGAAAATATATTAAATGTCGCAACAAGGGTCTGTGAAACGAAGGGGAGGGAGGGAGAGAGGTAAGGGGGTGGTGGAGGTATTTCCAAAAATTATAGGGGAAAATACACACTTTTTGGTAGAACATTTTAATTTGAAAGAAAGGTAGAGAAACTACCCCAAATAACAGGAAAAAAATTAGCGTTTTTAAATTTAAAAATTTAAAAATTGGAAAATAGGGAGCTAAAAATTTCATAAACCAACGGAAAGAAATACGCTTCCTGTGTTGTGTAAAACTGAGATATGTATTTACAAGCATGTAGGAAGACCACCCCCGATAATCGTAAAATACTGTTCTTTTACGTCTGGTTGCATGTCAGGAACTATCGTTATAACATCGTGTTTGTCTTCTTCGCGGCGTTATTGGGGTCAATTCTAGTGGGTGGCTCGTTAGCCAGCGATGTTCGGAACCCAAGCCAAGCGTTGGAAGAAGTCGACAGTCGGTTTGGATAACCTTGATTCAGTTTACAATACGTATTAGCGACACAGGATGTATGTCAAATTGATTAGCGCGAGGGCTTCCTCAAGAGGTTAGGAAAGTTGTTATTTTAGGTTGATAATCAAAAGGTATACAAAAAGCCAAGGACAATAATGCACTTATTACAATATTCAACAAACAACAACTATATCCTATCTATGATAGGAGAGGTGGTGACAGCAGAAGGTTCTTTGTTACAAACATTGGCTGGAAGTAACTAATGTCAACTTATTATGAAATAACCATCGATAATATAGTATCATGGTCCGACACTTTAGCTCAGTCGGTAGCGTGTCTGTCTACTGAGCTAAGGGTGCAGGGTTCGATTCCTGGTATGGCCTAGAATTGATCATTGATGAAAATATGTGTCGACCTTTTCATAGTGATAAATTAATGGCTGGGTACTGGATGTTGTGCCTGTCTTAGTCTTAAGTTAGATTATAAGCTATATAAAGCTATGACAGTCCTAGCAGGTTGGTAGTGGAAAATATATGACTTGAATAAAACTGACCACAGGCTAAAAACAGAATTGGAGGTAAATTCAATATTACTAAGGTAATAATAATTTCCTCGAATGTTCGTTGCCACCTTTCCTGTAACAGATACTGTAAAGTTCGCCCGCATCAGTGGGTGTGAAGGCTGAAAATGTCACCCTAATCTAGTCTAATTTTACTTGATAGATGGAGGTCAGGGTTCGAGTTACAGCTGGATATACATATATTTTTAATATAGATGGAGCGTTCGATTCCTCAATACAAAAATATATCTCGAATACAATTATGAAGACATTGACATGATATAACAATTTTAAGCGATTGGTAAAAGGAATTATATAGACTTGTGTAGTTGGGGGAGTAACAAAATCACAAACAAAAAAAGAACAACATTGAACATTGTATTAATTTTATTAAGGACGTTACCTACCTGTGACGTCACGGCCGGTCAAGATAGGATTTCTTATTTTAATGAATTTACGTTTCCTCAGCGAGTTTTAAAAATATAACGTCGAAACAAAAAACCTGAATTCTTAAATAATTATAGAAATAGTCCTACAGTGTCACAACAGTATTATATTTTATCCTGAAGTAGCTTTTTGTAAAAGTATTTTTTATAAATTATCTACAACTTATGCTATATGGATGGCTTGGTTACAAAAAATGGCCTGCAGGAATTTTCCTGCCAGGATGAAGATTAAAAATGTCCGTGGAATAATATGTCTATCTAAAATAGAAAGCAAGAAAAAGAAAAGGTGATTTTAAAAAGCCAGTCAATGTATTCAAGGCAACTAGTAAAGTGAGTATGTAAACTCGTCAAAGGAAGAGGAGCATGTTTATCACCTACAAACAGGAGGCCTCGCGGGGGTGAACTGTTCATTTTCTTCCCTATTTTGCTATTTCGTACAGTAGTGTCAAGTGTGATAGCGCTTAGAGCAGCAGTTCCCAAACTTTTTGACTGACGTATCACCCAACAATTCTCGTAATTTGGAGTATCACTAATATAATGATGTTTCGATACATTTTTAGTAATGCCCAGGGATATAATAACTAGTAACATAAATTATACTGCGCGACTACACCCGCTGTCTGACCTTGAATAAATGTTACCACCCTTATAGCCACTGTTTGAATCTGTTTTATTTTGGTTAAACACGGTCTGAATCTATTTATAAGATTTAACGAGGTCTTATCTTTTTCAGACTTAAATGTTCTTGTTTTGCTTGGCTTTACAATGTGTACCATCGGGAATAATAATTGTACGTACCACTGGTGGTACGCGTACCACAGTTTGGGAACCGCTGGCTTAGAGTGATTAAGTGCTTCATGTTAAAATGCAGCCCGCTTCTCAAAATAGCTTGGAGATCTCTAAGTAGACGACATCGTTAATTTACTAAATAAAATTTCCCTTTGTTGTTTATGACGTGAGGTATATGACAAGTTAATAGCATTTGTCGGTGGCACCAAGCTTTTTAAACAACCCTTTTAAAATTTTACTTTAAATATTTTCCTTTTAACCAAAATAGTACATTTTTTAAGATTCGAGGATTAGAATTTAGATTCGAGATTATAAAGAAAATTTAAGATTCAGATTTGAGGAATATAGGTTTCAATCCATCTCTTGTTTTTTCCAAGATTGTTTTACACTTTCCCTCCATGAGAATTGGGATACATTTCCTAAAAGTTCAAGTTTCCTCATCCTTACTCCACTAGCGTAAATAAAACACGTATAGCCCAGACGTGTAGTAAGACATGCTGAAAATAAATCCAACTAAACAACTTCGAAACTAATGGAAAACATTTCACATAACTATCTTTCTGACCATACATTTCTGACAAGTAATGGGAATAATTTATTTTCAAAATTAAAATTAAGTGAACTAAAATAAGTTTATAATCCCTTAAATCTACTAATACACCATTAATCCTTCATCTCAGTAGCGCAGGGTTCGGTTCGTAAATTGTGGACTACAGATGGACCACTAGGGGGTCCGTGAATGAGCTTTAGGGAATCCGTGGACCTGGTGCAAAAAACATTTGGAGCATCGAACTGTATGGAGCAGAAACTTGGACTCTTAGGAAGATGGAAAATAAATACTTGGAGAGTTTTGAAATAGGATGCTGGAGAAGACTTGAGAAGATCAGTGGGTAGACAAGGTGACAAATGAAGAGCTCTTAGGAAGAGTGGGTGAGAAGAGAGCAAAGCAAACTATATCGGACTCATCCTCTGGAGGAACTGTCTTCTGAACGACGTCATAGAAGAAAAGGTTGAGGGAAAGAGAAGCTCAGGAAGAAGCAGGAATCAAATATTGGATGACATGAAGGAAAGAAGAAAATTCTGGGAGCTGAAGGAGGAGGTAGAGAACAGGATGCATTGGAGGTCTAAGTTCACTGACAAAAGGAATAGACCTGTTGTTAGACAGAACATATAATAATAATAATAATAATAATAATAATAATAATAATAATAATAGTTGTTACTTAAAAAAGCTACCTTGCTAATCATTACTGTGGTCACAAAATTTGCTGACAGCTACGCGTATGGATTTGTCAACGAGGCATTTGTTTTTAATTGTAATTTTGTATTAGTGTATTTACGTGCACTTTTTTTTTATGGCCTTTGTCAAATTTTCAAAGGGGTCTGTGACCCAAATAAAATTAAGAGCCACTGCAGTAGCGGGTGGAATGGAGGATGGCAAGGGGGTGGGGGATGTTGGGTACGGATATCAAATGGGATACTCTTAATACCGTTAAAGAAACAAGAAATTGTTTCATTCAGAAAATTGAGAATACACGTTTGGAGCAATGTGTAGCAGAATAAAATGGCTTTTTTTTATATCACTATATAGAATAAATTCCATTATATTATTTGTGTCATTCATTTGGTACCTACTTTATATTTTCTAATTTAAAGCTAAAACTATTTGTTGCATAGTTTTGTGAAAAAACAAACAAATTATTTTGATCTCTGTCCCTCGTATGGATATGATAGCACACCAGAAACCTGTATAGTAATAATGATGAAGGATGAACACCTTTAGATAGTTATTAAATAAAATAAGTGCAAAAAGAGACAAAAAGATTTTACACGTGAATAGTTGTGAGATCATCACACAAAGAACAAGCTTAGACACTCGAGTAGTTGTGAGGTATGTCCATCATCACACAAAGAACAAGCTTGCTTTTTTTCCCTTCTACCGGTTAAAAGATACATAATGGACCATCAGCAATTAATCACTAATTGTTTGATTAATTTAATTACTTTGGTTAGTTAATAGATTAGACAATTTTGTCACCCACTTTTGTGGTCGCATGGTCTAAATCAGGGATCCACAACCTTTTTGATATCGCGGGCTATCGTAGATAGTCTAATTGTTTCCGCCCACCCTGTATAATTCAGAAAATTGGAAATCCATGTTTGAAGCAATGTGTGGATGATTACAATACATTTTGTATATATAACTTATAGAATTAATTTTGTTATATTATTTGATTTATTTATCTGGTACGAAATATGTTTTTATTTTCTAGCTTAAAGTAAAAATTGTTTCATTATTCCCCCCACCTCCCAATATCTAAGCGCTAGCGTCGCCTATACTGCAACCTATATTTATTTACTGGACCAATAATACCCAAATTTTAGAAAAATATTCATGTTTATTCAATTTCAACCATCCTCTCTATACGTTTCACAGAAAATAATGTGATTACTTTGCTCTCGTGTTTCATAAATAGGCTATTGTAGAGCACTGAACAATAATATTACTCAAACAATAATTGTAAATAGAAACATTATTCCATAGCTAAAATTCGTCGAGCTATTTGTTTATGAATTTTTCTACATAACAAGAATAACGAACTGACCAAAGTTGTTTGAAAATTTCTTGAATGTTTTCTGATGAATTTACACAAAGCAAATTGACACCCATCAATCTTGTAAAACACAAAACAATAAGAATGGAATAGTTTAAAGATGGCAACAAAGGTATTTTAGTGCGCAATAGCTAGTATGTTTATAGTTAAAAACCATCACAACTTAACAAAACCTTTCCTTCAATGCGTCCAAAAATAATAGATTCGGTAAAGTTGGATGTATAATATTGTTAAAATAAATGATTTAATGTATATGGGAATGTGTTTAATGAGTAGGAATGTGAATAGGAACAAGATAATAGAATAGGGATCTAAAAGGACCATGGATACAGATGGTATAATCGTGAATACGGTATTTTAGAACACAATCTAATTACCGGGTAAGAAAGGGTGTTGGGGGCCGAAATACTATTATTGGTTTGTCCGTATTCTTGGTGTGTCAATTATTTTTAAATAATGTATTTTAATAATGTTAAATAACAAAGAAAACTATGCTTCTTACATTCAAACAAAGCGTACTATAACCGTTTGAGCCCGTGTATGGAGTCGTTGAAAGAATAGGTGAACTAGATAATGGACCTCAGAGGCAATTAGTGCTCAAGTTAACACTCCTCCAACAGAGGTTGAACTTGTTACAACGTCCCATGTCACTTCCGGCCGCCATTTAGCATCTCTTTATCAAGGGAAAATATCCAGGACAGACAAACAGTGGGCGACTTTTTATAACTGTCCGGGAACAATACATAGTTGTACGGGAAACACGGCAACACTGCTTTTGTTCGACACATGAGAAAGCTTTGTTGTTCTTCCACCGCGTCTTAGTACCCATTCGATCTACACGCTAATGGAATAGGAATGTGGAAGATAGAGTGTAAGACGAAATACACCCGCATTTGTTTAGAGTGAGAACGAGAAACTATTTTTTCTTAAACTTAGAACACCCGACCGAGATTCGAACCTCAATCTCCTCGTTACCGGTGATCCAGTCCAACCCGAGACTTAAGCGAATATCGTTGCGGGTGGTACAATAGTCTATTACCAAATGGATTTGAAAAATATAGTTTTATAATTTCACATAGGAGACGTAATGGTACATTTTTAGTCACATTTGATAGATTAAAGGATAGAGGCAGGGGTTTTTGTAGGAGGGGCAATTGCCCCCCTGAGATTTTGAGGTTGTATAAATATAAGTAGGCTAATCCCACCAAACAGTGTTCTTAAGGATGTATGACCCAAAATTAATAATATAATTATATATATAAGAATATATATATATATATATATTAGAAGGTCTTCTTAAACCAAAGTTGGATCAATGTATTAAATATAAATTAAATGTATATTTTAAGCACAGTGTTTACTCAAAGTGTGAAATTTTGGCATCTAATGCAACAATTTTTAGAAAAACCAAATGATGCAAAGATTTCATATTTGGAATGTTAGAAGTACTTGAAGAGGTTTATTAATTGAAATAAATATTATTTCAATGAACCTTCAATTAATTGTGTAAACATTTACCATAATGGTTTCTTGAATATAATTTGTAGTAAATAATTATTGTCTATAATATAATATTATAGCTAATAAGGAGCCATGATCTGCCACACGTCTTTCACTAACTCTGATTTAAAGTATTACTGATAAGTACGTCTTAGCATTGTACAAATACTAGTAGGTAGCTCACTGGTGAAGCTTTAGTGCGTCAAGCACAAGGGTCCGGGTTCGATTACCATGTACACTACAATAATTATTTCTCAACTATATAAAAAAAAATTAAGTTCACCCTCGTGAACGGATTTATCTGTTCCAAAATATTGATCTCTTGAATGGTTGTAAAATTATTATTCAGGCCTTTATAATTAAAACTCCGTCAATGCAGAACTATTTCATCTCTTAAGAGCCCTATTATCCATAATATATTTTATGCTCCCAGATTTAAATTTCAAAGTTAAAATCATATTTAACTTATAATTAACAAAATATATTTTAAATAAAGAAATAGTCCAAGACGCTGTAAGCCACCTATTAACTATTTAGCAATAAAAATTAGAAGTTAGTTTAAGAATGACTTTGAACAAAGAATACAGCGTGAGCTCAAAGCCTATATTTAAGTTACGTTTATATGTGTGTAGAATTGTGCATATGTTAAATAAATAAAGATAGATTACTGTTTAGTCATATTGGCCATGAGATGAAATTTGTAGGTTAATATATTAATATATAATGTTACTTTCTACCTTCTCGCACCTCTCTGGTTGATAAAAAATAGTAATTGTCAAAAAAATCAAGCTCAGATTTTGATGGATGTCGACGTTTCATGACCCCCTGAATTCGAAAAAGTGTGTTTTGGAAATAAGGTCAGTTTGTATCTCTGACTAGAGACGAAACTATTCTACCAATTGGGATATAGGATTTTCATAAGGTTTCTCTGAGGTTTTTAAAATAATTCATACAACCCTAAAATTAATGGTAGTTATTTTTACTTAAGAGTGGAAAGGGAAAAAATAGATTTATCAAACTCAATTCGATAAAAATTCGCATATATGTATTGTTTAATATTAAAACAAAATGGAAGTTCTCATTTCCTCATGAAAGTAGCTTTGAGGGTAATTTACACTTAAGGAAACTTCCAATTTTGATCATATCTCCGCACCTCTTTGAGATACGAAAAAACTTATGATTTGAAAAATGAGCGCATATTAAATATAAAAATCTTTATTTGAAATATATCTTATAAAACCAACAGTCTCCGAAATATAAGTGTGTGTGTATATATATGTATATATATGTAATACACTTATATAATATATATGTATATATTATATAATACACTTATATAATTTTTACATATCCATTACATATACATTATGGAGGTGTTTGAATTTGGAAATTGCTGTAATGCTCACTGGGTCTGATGTTCCTCTCTTCTTTAACAGTGTTTATTATTTCGCTTATGCTTTTTGGTAGAATGTGCAACAATCTCTATTATTTCGTTTCAAATATCTTACATGTTTTAAGTAAATATCTCTTTTTTACTTACATTAGCGAGAATGTTTATGCTGTGCACCCTCCCCACCTTTTTTTAAAAACAAATGAGCCCTTTTGTACAAAAAATCTATAAATTTGTTTGTGGATATAACTTAGAAAAAAAATTTCATTATAGAAAATTACGAAGCCTAGTTCCGTCGATAGTGCGTCCACCTACGAAGCTAAGAGTCCCAGGCTTGATCCCTGGCATGGTCGAGAAATTTATCATTGTCTGCCCTAGATTTAAGGTTAGAGTAATTAGTACAAAGGCGTATAACCTGAACAGGTAGTAAGACACACGGCGATAAAAAAAAAATAAGTAAAAAAAAGCACCGACAACCTACAATGGCATCACGTAACATAATTTGCGAGCCACTACTGTATTAGCTGGTTCAGGTTACAGACATGTCCAGATGGACACTAACAATATGTGCATTTGTGCACAGAATGTCTACATCAATATTCCACCTCCACAATCATAACACACATCTAGGCCTACATTTTCAATCACTCTTTTATATGTCCTTTCCCGTCAATTTTTTTTCTACTGTATTTTCTCCCCTTTGTTCAGACGTAACGAACTAGTTTTATAACAACTATCAAAACATATTTTGTAGGTCCCAAGCTCAATTCCCGTGTCCAGATGTAATTTTTTAATTTAGATAATATGTAGATGACGCTATAACCGTAATTAACCAATACTCATATTCGACATCATGTAGAGTTCTATTAGTTCGGCACTTAGTGTAATTGTGTAATTAATATTTTTATTTTTATTAATTACACTAGTGTGTTAGTGATGAATAATATCTAAAACAGAGGAAATGTTCCCACATTTTTGTGGAGGGACAAAGGGAAAATCATTTAGAACGATGCACCCTTTGTTTACCCATTCGGGATTTGAGCTCTGACCACCATTCATCGTTAAAATAAAATAAATGAGCTTAGTGTTTAAATTAAGTTGAGGTTAACTTTAAAAATGAACAAAAGGTTTAGTTCGGTCCCTGAATTACAGTTTTCATTCATAATAGCCAGAGAGGACTGTCTCCCTGCTAGCCCGCCCCTTCACCCACCCTTAAAACTTCATCCCAAGAATTTACAGTCACTCCACTGCTGACGAAGATAGATTGTTTAGTTCTTAACGGAACGGAACGTTTGCATACACTTTCACATTATCCTCAGCGACACAAACGCTAGCTTACAAATTTTTCTCAACATTAAATCTGTTCAAACAACGTTAACTAGCGCTCAAACAGTGCCCCCAGCCAACAAACAGAGAGTTATAGAATATAAATAATAAACTAATTACTAGCGCCACCACCAGGCCACCTGCTGACTTTAGGGTTGATAGTTTGGCGCAGGCGCGAGCAATCCCAAAAAAACAAACAAGGACAAGCAAATTTTCTTTTGTTTATAGTGATATCTTCAAATTGATGAACAGTTTCACACTTTCATTTGAGTAAATAGGTTATTTGACCTACTAGAGCGGGGGTCGGTATGTATTTTCTAGTGGGGCGGATGCTTTTGAAAAATTATATCGAGGTCCGAATGTAAAAGAAAGCTCTGAAATGCGCCGTATGCTATTTTTTATTTTCCAAAAGGAACGTGTTTTATATAAAAACGCATTTTATAAGTCCTCAGATAATTTTAGGTACAAGAGCTTTATTTAAATAAGCTTCCATTTTTATTTGGCGTTCTAAACTTTTTCCTGCGTAAAACATTAACTTAAAATTTAGGTTCGTATTTTTAATTTTTATTTTTGCTGCTTGGATCTTAAACTAAAATTATAGGTTAACATTCTTAAAAATATAAGTTAATAGTATTAATGCGATAAATTACTTTCCAATCCTTGGCCAGTTTTTTTATAGTTTTGTTCTCGTAGAGAACTAATGCTCTGAGTGTCTTCAAGGTGGGCATCCGTTAACCGTAAACAATATTTTTTGTTCTTCAAAAAGTTCATTTTTGATAAAGAGGTCTCACATAAGTGTGTTGAGCCAGACATGGTAGCCAGGTTAATGGCCAGCTTTTTACAATTTATATACTTATCCAAAATATGTTTACCTCAAAATTCTTCAGTGGATGCTGTTTTATACATCTTCAAGCAAATATCTTCTTACAGGTCGATCATCTCCATTTGAAATGAAGGTTTCAAAAGACTGAGCAGCTTTGCAGCTACATCAGTCCATTCTCCCTCTGGAGAAACTTCATAAGGAGCTTTTTTTTAACGGAGACAGTTTTTCTATCTGTAAAGTATTGGAATCTTGTTGAAAATTCCTTCCTAAGATCTAATACAAAACTTGAAAACAATTTATATTGTCTATTTAGAATTCTTTTTTCTGAATTCCAGCATCGTTGGAAAAATGAATAAATTCTTCACGTACAATAACTTGTTCAAATATATTCAGCTTGTGATGGAAAGCAGACACACTTTGTATCAGATCACATATTTACTTTACGTTCCCTTGTAACTCGATATTGAGTCCATTTAAATATTTGAGGAAGTATTTCAGGAGAGCTACAGCTAGCATATTGCACTCATTTGTTAGGAACTCCAAGTACTTGCTTGCTTCAAGTATTCCAAGAATGCGGTCACTTCTTCTCTAGTTCAATCACTTGGTCCTTACTCAGTAAACGAACATTGTTGTGTTGCAGTAAGTCAAAATACGCCGACTCACGTTCAGATAAAAAAAACTCTTTGAACTGTCTGTGCTTTAGAGCAGAAAGTGACCTTATAAAATCGATCAACTTGACCAAGCTGTCCATTATGTCCTTCAATGTAACACTAAGTTTCACAAAGGGATGTTTGGTGAATTATGCACTGATAAGACAAAATCTCATAATTTCTATCCCTGATTCTCTTTACCAATCCCTTTTCTTTGCCTGTCATCGCTGGGGCACCGTCAATTGAAATGGACACAATTTTATCACAATTAATATTTGATTCTGTCATGAGGTGATCAAAAGTTTTGAACAAATCTTCCCCGCGAGTCTTGCCTTTAAACGGCAATATTGCTAGTGACTCATCCCTAAATACTTTACTTTCAACGTCAAAGAATCACACAAAAACGGACATTTGTTCAGAATCAACAATGTCACAAGATTCGTCAAGTGCAACGACATAACAAGATGCCTTCTGTAAAAGTTCGAGTAAGCTGCTTTTGTTGCCAGCAGACAAAATTTATTTTCTTCTTGTATTGCTTCTTGCTGACAGTGGAATAGTGGCCACAATGTCCTTCTGTTTTTCAAAAAAGCGCCGTGGCCACTTCCAACATACATTCTTTTACGATCTCAGAGTCTGAAAATAGCTTCTGGTGCTTATTAACCGTCCAACACACACACAACGCCGCTTCTGCTGATTTTTATTTCTTGCTCATGCACCGAACTAGTACAGCAGTGCTTTTTTTTAAAAAAAAAAAAAGATGACAGACATGCCTGCAGTTTGTCTTTACGCACCGTACTGCCGGGAGGAAAACTTTTATGAAAAGCCTCATGAGTCGTTTCGTAGTGTCACTTTAAGTTGCTACTTTTAACAATAGCGACTGTTTGGTTGCATATGTGGCAAACTCGAATGGCCCCAGCCCTTTCAGGCAGCGTAAAATAATAGAGTTCGGTCCATTCAGTCAGAAACTTTCTATTTTCACTGCCAACTTTACGATTTTTATAATCAATTTTGATAAGGAAACTTCAATTAGGTGGAATGAGTGGGGTGGGTGATGGAACAAAAATCCAGTGCACACTTTCTATTCGCACTTGAATTCCGATTGGCGAAGTAGTTTTCGGAAGACCATTTTTAGGGAAAAAACAACGCATTATGTTAGGGCCAATACGGTAATTGGTATATCCAGCGAATTAAAGTAAAATATTTTGGCAGTCCAGGTGTCCACCCTTCGTGGTCCGGACACGAACCGCGGTCCGCCAGTTGCCCACCTCTGTACTATAGAGTCTTCAATTGTAATGCGTGTTCTAGATATTGAGTGTCACTAAAAATGTTTCCCATTCACAATCATTATTCAACAGATGCCAATGGGACACATGACAAGACCAGAAATGAAGCTGTTGATTTTTAAACGGGTATTATGCTATTAAAGTAATAAAGTGTTTACGGCCTAGTTTTTTCCTCGGCGTTTCGTTACCTCTCCTAGCTATAAGCATTTTATTACACTAACAAGGAATGGATGAGAGAAGTCAAGTTTAAAATAAATGAACCTTCATTTGCGTGGAGGGAGCGTGGGAAACCGTTTAGGAGAAATCCCCATCAGTACTCCCAACAGGGATATAAACTCCAACTTCCCATTCACCGATAAATCAGACTAGTTGAGTTTGACAGTTAGTCCGCGTGCGCACCGATGTCGGTCAAATTGTAATAAAAAGCTATAGATCCTATAAATCAGTATCCAGTAGTGAGTGACTTGTGTAGTAAATAGTGAACCTAAGCCATTTGAAAGTTAATCATGTCTCAACGTTTTTGGATCGATCTGGGATACATGAAGATATGCTCTATTTCGTGCTTTATAGTTATTGATGGAAGATATCTTAGTCATTTCTGATTAGAAACATAACGAGCGATTTATTTCTATAGTTGTAGGCTATAGAGCCGCGAAGTAAAATTTTAAACATATACTTTTTTCATATTGAGCCACTTAATATATCTCTAGATAGATCTTATAGATCTAAGAGCCGTTTCACACGAGGCAACTTTCGCCCGTCAACTATCGCCGGTCAACTATCGCTCTGTTGATTAACAGAGAGGTAGATTGGAGGTTTCAGACGAAGCAACAGAGTTGCCCACCCCGTCAACTATCGCCGGTCAACTATCACTCTGTTGATTAACAGAGAGGTAGATTGGAGGTTTCACACGAGGCAACTATCACCCGTCAACTATCGCTCTGTTGATTAACAGAGAGGTAGATTGGAGGTTTCACACGAGGCAACTATCACCCGTCAACTATCACCGGTCAACTACCGCTCTGTTGATTAACAGAGAGGTAGATTGGAGGTTTCACACGAGGCAACTATCACCCGTCAACTATCGCCGGTCAACTACCGCTCTGTTGATTAACAGAGAGGTAGATTGGAGGTTTCACACGAAGCAACAGAGTTGCCCACCCCGTCAACTATCGCCGGTCAACTATCACTCTGTTGATTAACAGAGAGATAGATTGGAGGTTTCACACGAAGCAACAGAGTTGCCCACTCCGTCAACAGTCGCTCCTAAGTTGTCCACTATTGACAATTTGTGTAACAGTTGCCCGTCAGGACAACTATCGTTCACCCGGTACCTTCTTGGTTAATCGCCATTCACAGGGTAACAATCACCGGCCAGTATCCCAAATGGTGCCATCCTCCAAGCACCTGTTGAATTTTATTCGTGGCACGGAAAATTATTTGGTTATTTACTGTCAGTTTGTTTTTGACTGCATAGCCTTTAATAATTATTATTACATACTTCACTAGAAAGTTATTTAAGCTAATCATAAGTAATGTAAAGTGATTAGGGATTTTCACCCCTAGCTCTCGACCCTTTTCAAGGATATTTCTATCTTTCTTATCATTATTATTAAACATCTAGATTAAATTGTTTTATATTAAAGCTTGAAAGTGCCATCAATTACAATGAAAGAACATTCTGATAATTAATGTGTGGTTAAAATTATATCGTTTGACTCCATAGCTCAGTCGGTACTATGTCTGCCACTGAGTCAAGGGGTCCCGGGTTTAATTCCCGGCATGGCCAAAAAAGTATCATTGGTGAAAATATGTGGATGTACCCTTTCACAGTGATGAACTGGCGGCCGGAGGCTGGGTGGTGTGTCTGTTCTAGATTTAAGGAACCACAAAAAAGAACCTCGTCCTCCGAATTTTTAATAACTGACATATTTTTTCGTGTAGATACTCTAGTTAAGTTGGTAA
Organism: Timema bartmani; assembly: GCA_902151455.1. Taxonomy (NCBI): domain Eukaryota; kingdom Metazoa; phylum Arthropoda; class Insecta; order Phasmatodea; family Timematidae; genus Timema; species Timema bartmani. The sequence continues at coordinate 5,558 of CABFWB010004898.1, read as the reverse complement.
TGATTTTTCTTTTACAGAGCGAAAGTTTACCGGTAATTGTTGCCGGGCGATAGTTGCTTCGTGTAAAACGGCTCTAGACACGATTTATTGATTTTTTTGATTTACTATTTTAAACTTTTATTTATTGCGTCACCTAGAAGTTACTGATTTATTTTGAAAAAGTACAGTTGACCTCGGGCTATATTATTTTTGTTGACGTTGTAAATTGAGTAGTCTATTTAGTCACAGATGAGAGGTTCGCAGGGTCACGCAGGTTTCTGTCGTGCCGGTACGAGTATCCTTGGAAAACTGTCGCTGTTGACGAAAAGGAGCAAAACCAGAGGGAATTTATTTATAATAAGCACGTTTCAACTGTCCATTGCCATTATTAGCGCTCGGATATTGATCAGTCTATGCCTTAAAATATATTAAATAATCATGTATGCAAGTATGTCTCTAAAAAATGCCACTAAAGAGACATTCCCTAAAGATTTATATTTTAGATACTTTCTTAACTTTTTTCATCGTGTTTTGGTACTCGTTCGGGTTACACTCACACATTAATCACACTAACGGAATAAATATGAGGAAGGTAGAATTTTAGAGGTAATGTACTTTAATTTGCATGGAGGGAAAGTGGGGATCCCTCTAGGAAATTACCCGCATTAAACCCGAACGAGATTCTAAACGTGCTCGCAGACAGTCCAGTCTAAAGCTTGATTCACACCTTCGCCGAAAATAGAGAATAGAATCGGCTTGCGTGGCACAGCAATTCACTCTCTGTATGTTGACCCATGATACATTGCAACGCAAACTCAAAACAGCTGACTATCAACATATTTTATTTTCTAGTGGATAAAAATATATATTAGTTCATTCTCCCGATGCACATTTTCAAATTATAACGCTGTGTCGTGGCACAATCCTATACACCGATAAACATACTTTACACTAACGGGTTATTTCAAATCTCCTCATAACGGCTAAAGGAGCTGTCTGCTTTATTCTGGCTGTAGAGCTCATGTGTTGTCAAATGCGCATGTGCACTAATTTGAGATAGTTGGTTCTGAGATTTTATTGGTTCTCCTGTGCCGAACATCTCGGGCAGAGCGGACAAAGTAGAGATGAGTTGAACTTTAGTGGAACAGCTCGCGCCGGTGAGGCGGAAATCTTGTGATTGGCTTAGAGCTCGTCACGTGACCACGTTTCTGTTCTGCGAACGTGTGAATCTAGTCTGACATAAGAGTGATGGGTGGGCTAGAGAAAGCGGCCACCGATAAATACTTGAAGAAGACATAAATAGCACATTATATCCTTAGTGGTGTATCACCAGGGGTTCCGGGGTGCGCATTCACTCCTCTGAGTCAAAGAGTTATCCTTCGTAGTCAGGGCCGTTTTTTTTAGGAAATGTGAGGCCCGGGGGGAAAAAAATATCTGATGCCCTCTTTTGTAAGCCTACAGTAGTGTTTCAATTTTCGCACTAAACCAGCTGTATAATATATGAATGTGTAGCCTACCTATGTTAATGAATAATTTATCATATTTTGTAGAATATCGAGTAAGCCATTAGATGACTGTACTTTATTAAATGCAAACTGTTTAGTCTTTATTTCTTTATATTTTTATTATTTTAATATAAATTTCATTATTGTTTACTTAATTAAATATTTCTCATATCAATTCATTATTATTTTACATAATTATCACATTTTTCTGTCTACCACCCTTTTTTCATTAATTAATTTTTGTAAGGGTGGTACATTTTGCTCATGTGTTTTTGCGCGCGTTTTCTCTTTAGTTCGCAGTGTTTTTCTCAAAGGTGGACGAGCACCACCACAGCGGCTCAACTTCTCAGTCTCTTTTCGTGTTTTGCACTCTCTCGTTAAATGAAATGTCCCCGTACTCATCCTAACTTCTGTAACTGTGCGTCTGACCACAATCCACCAAGATCATCCCATCACAACCCCAGGTAGGCCTACTTGGGTTACTGCTTCACCGGATCTTCAGCAGCAGGTAGGATCTCACCAAATATGTCTATTTACGCACACATTAAAGTAATTATGTCTCCCTCTCAATCAAATTAAAATCACAAACAATCAATCCAATTAAGTTAACAAAAAAAAAATCCTTTTTAGTTGCAAAAGTAGTAAGTCCATTTAAAAAAATAAATACAAAATAAATCGAGCTACAGTTTACACAACACATAAACAAAACCCCTTTTATATGTTATTAATCAACTCACTTTGAAATAAATTTATTTTTCACCTTCTTAAAGCAAATGAAATGTTGTTTATAAGGTCATGTTCTGAAGAAATCACCATCTAGTTTAATCTTCCTTACGTCATGGTAGACCGAAATTTGCTCCTTACAAAATACAGTTTTGAAAATGACCTTCCGCCTTCACAGTTTGAAATTGGTAATGTCAAATAAAAGCGAAATGCAAATGATGCATTTGGGAATACATCAATTATATCACTTTTATATAACTGTCACAAAATCTCCTGTGAGGTGAATAAAATAACACCATCTTTAATCTGAAGTCCTCTGAGAAAAGAAGAGAGATGTAATATTTCACTCTTCAAAACTGGCTGCAGATTCTTGCTGCATATTACTGTTCTCTAAAACTAGTGCCCCCTAGTTTATTATGTTGGCTCATGACGTCAGAGGCGGATGTAGGTAGTATGGTAGTAGAGAATGAATCTTCCTGACAAGATTATGTAATTTTTGCTGCCGTGTTAACAGCAGGGGAGCAGTTTGACAAAATGGCGTCTGACATAGAAGTGCGTACGAAGTAGAGGTGTGGCAATGAATTCCTTCACATGGAAGAAATTGCACCCATTGACATTCATCTAATATTGCTAAACGTTTACGGAGACCAAACAGTGGATGTGAGGCAGTGGATGGCGCGTTTCAGCAGTGGCGACACCTATGTGAGAGATAAGCCACGTCTAAGGTAGCCCTGCACAGCTGTCAGCCCTCGAATTTAAGAACACCTTGATAAACTCATCCGCGCGAATCGACGCACTACAAACCAGGGAACTGTGTACGTAGCTGAATGTTGGCTTCAATGCGTTATAAACCATGTTGTCAACGTTGGCATATTGCAAAGTGGTTCCCCGATTGCTCACATAGGAACAGAAAGACCACCGAATGCAAGTATGTCATGACCTGCCGAACCACAAGGCTGAAGGTGACAGTTTACTGAACTGCATCATCACCGGTGAGGAGACGCTGTATCACCACTAAGAACCGGAATCAAAACGACAGTCCATGGAGTGGTGACATGCGAATTCCCCATCCAAAAAAAGTTCAAGACGCAGTCATTGGTGGGTAAAGTGATGTGCACTGTCTTTTAAGGTAGGAAAGGCGCGATCTTCCTGGATTCTCTGGAACCTGGACAACCATAAACTCTGACCCCTACATCGTGATTCTTACCAAGCTTAAGGCCCGAATTTTGAGAGTCAGGCCAGAGAAAAAGACAACCTTTCGATTGCAGCAAGATAACGCCAGACCAAATACCAGTTTGAAGAGGTTGCAACTTTTGTCTGGACTGTCCTACCACACTCACCATATAGTCAGGATTTGGCACCTTCTAACTTCCATCTGTTTGAGTCAATGAAATATGGACTAGGAACTACGTGGGCAATTTTTTACCGAAAGTGATGCCATCGTCACGGCTGAACAAAAAAAGTGGGTCGCTTTCACTGGTGCAGATATTTACGAGCATAGCATGTTCATCGCTGTCGAAAATACATAGCTGATGGTGGTGACTATGTGGAAAAATAGTTTTTTGTAGATGAGAACTTGTTCTATCTAACTGTCTTATTGTGCTCCCTTTATCTGTTTTAGTTTATGTGGAAATAAATACGAGGCATTAGTTTCGGAGTGCCCCTCGTAGTTTGACCAACTCATCATCGTTCGATTTGAGCTCTTTTTTACTTATACTATAAATAAATACAAATGCTGTGGCAACTTGTTTGTCGGAAGCAGCTCTCTTCTCAAGTTACATATCGAGCTTCTTAACAACACACAGGAATGAGGAAATTCTGAAACTGTCACGGGATGTTACAACAGTGGAAGGTTCATCTTTTCCATCAGAATACTCTTTGGAACGTTGGGTATCTGTGGATGTTGGTAGCACATGCTTGCTTAATTTTTTGCCTTAACTTCCATTTCTTCAAAGTCACTTCTCAGATTGGAAGCAAATATTTTCAAGGAATCAGCAATTGAAGACCAGTCTCTACATTGAGTCCAGGTTTCTGTGGTTACTCATTCACCCAACAGAATCTTCCCATAATGTAAATGCATTGAAATACGTGTAGTAACCCCTCACCCCTCGTATTCGACTCTCCCAACTTGATCGCACCTGCACTACAATACTGACTGACTACGCAAGCGTGGCACAGCTAGCGTCAATCTCGGTGAGCAAAATGAAGAGAAGTGTGGAAGGCGAGATTCATGCTATTTTTGTAAGAAAAAATGTGATGGACGAATTAGCAGACCAAGACATTTCTACTAGTACAAACACGACTACGATTGAGTTAAGTTTCTGAATTTTTACTATCATATTTCATTACATTATACTATGTATTTAATATATTAATGTTCCCTTTCTATAATGCATTGTTGCAGATTCCATCAAACATATCCACACATCCCAATGACATCGGTCATTGTGTTGGTAGAGTTTTAGAACCAAGTGATCCATTTCGGTTTTTGAAGGCAGCGTGTCAACCTGAATCAGGGTTTGTTTTCGCAGCTACTCAACAAGTCAAACAGCAGAGAAGATTTCAAAAGGACTGGCTGCATCAATTTCCCTGGCTTGCATACAGTGATGTGAAGAAAGGACGGTTCTGCAAATCTTGCGCTTTGTTTGCTCCTGCAGCCGGTGTTGGAATAGGCACTCATGTAATCTTGACTCTTGAGTATTTAATCGTACTCGTAGCTGATAACAATGCAATTAAGGCCTAATGGCACCACCTAGTGGTGGCTTGGAGTTGGAAGTATGCTACAGAGGGCCTAAAACTCACGTTTTACAATGAAAATATCCCACGTAAAATTCTGCAGCGAAACAAATTTTATTCCACAAAAAGTGATCATAATAAATAACAAGTACACACGGTCTACATACTTGAATAAAAACTACGAACTTAATATTTTAAAGTATTGTAAAAACACTGTAAAATATGATTGTACTGTAATTATTATTTTACAAAGATATTGAATTTTTTTTAAATATTTCCAGCCACTAAAATCTCTGGTGAAGGAGCCGTTGCAGAAGTTTAAAAATGCCCTTGAAGCTTTGCGAGCTCACGCATCTACGCAGTACTACATTTTTGCAGCTGAAAAAATCAGTGAGTTCTTGAAAAACTATAAATCAAAAGACATTAGGGCAGTTAATGTTTTGATTGATGATAACAAGACTGCAATAATTGAGACAAACAGAAAAAGGTTGATTCCAATAATAAAAAAAACACTATTTTGTGCCCAGAATAATTTACCATTAAGAGGTCATCGTGACGATGGTAGATTCAATGCTAATAGCTCAGTCGAGCCAGTTCTATCAGGTACACAGGGCG
>CABFWB010004897.1:19552-52273 GCA_902151455.1 Timema bartmani | reverse complement strand
GCACTGTGAACTATTTCACTATTCACTATAAATCGATTATAGACGCCATCATTTAAAATAATGTATTTCAACTTCTTGCGAACTATACACTATACACTATTGGCTATTAGTTATGAATTATGCATGAATATAAACCAAGCCTAATGAACGATGTCAAAATGCCACATTGCCTTGTATGGGTGTAAGAGAGAAAGAGAAACCCGAAAGTCCCTACCTCTCTTATACAATGGTATGCACACGACAGTTCGAAAATTTCAGCCACAGATGTCTATCTAGTTATATTATAGAGGTCAATGGTTATTTGGGAAGCCATGATACTCATTTATTCAATATTTCCCTATAATATTCTACTATTTCATTTACTTTCTTTGGTAAACAATTATGCTCTTTTTTTTTTACAACGTGTTTATGTAACAATGTTTATTACTTCATTTTACTTAACTTATGATTGTGCTTAGTCAAATATTGCTTTCGTTTGCGCACTTTGCGTTGGTGTTATGTAAGATATTTAATGATGTAATTTAAATCAACTAATTGCCTTGGTATTACAGTCAGTTCAAGATTTTACAAGGAGAAACTTTAAAAATGTTGAACGTCGGAATTTTACATAGTTTTGGTGCGGTGAAGAAACAGTCAAACAGCTATTATTTTATAATCTAACAAATATATAACTTTTCTCTCTTGAAATACAATTATTATGATTAAACTTTTTCTTTGTAGTGTATCTTTTATTTTTGATTCAATTTAGTCCAGTCTAACGAAGTGTTACTCTATAGACAAATTATAAAATATAGAAACTTCTTATAAAAATAATGACTTTTCCCATTAAAAAAAAGTATTTTCATACAGAGCAAACCATATTTAAAATTAATTTTACTTTTATATATATTAAGTATCACAGATCAAGTTAACACGAATCACCCAGATCTTACTACCAAAACGGAAATTAAGTCTATCTTATTAAATGTACCCACCAAGTTTTTATTTTTTATCGGAGCTCGCATGGAACGAGTGTAGTGCTGTATTCAAGGCTTATGAACCAAATATTTTTAGTTTACAAGCTCTTATAATTTTTTATTTCATTAGCTATGGCAGCACTGATACAAATATTCGGTCTGCTTAAAAAAAATGTTTTTTCTTTTAATAAATAGGTGACAGCTTGGTAATTATTATTTAATATTAAATACTTCCTTTAACATCTATTAAAATCAAATATGGAATCATTGAAAGAAGCTATTATTCAGTATGAAAACCAGGTAAACTATTTTATAGCTCTTGACTATAATAATAGCACTAATACACATTTTTAAACACCTTGGTGTACTATACTAGGCAGAATTTCAAAACAAATTGATTTACATTGCCTATTTTACTGTCGAATAAACGAATAAAAGGACCTGCTTTTTACAAACATTTCTCTTATTTAAATCATATAGTCTTTTTACATATATTTTAATACTCAATGGTTTATATAAAATACATTTTGGGGGTTTGGAATTTTTATTACTGGCAAAACATGTTTTGTTTGTAACCTAACACTATCAAAATACATTATCTATAATAATAAACGGTAGTGTTTGTCTGTGTGTGTGTTTGGTAGTGTGCAATGCCCAGCCATATCTATTGCACACAAGAGATCTGAAATTTTTAACATAGGGGGACAGAAGGGGGTCCGACTGCACCTCAAAGCAGGATTTTTAAATTTTTAATCAGCTTTTTAATTAGGCTATTTTTAACAAATTTTTGAAAAAATATTGGGAAAAAAATATGTAACTTCAGAATCGACTGTTATTTTAAACCATTTCTGTGGGGGGTCAGGGGGAGGCCTATATAATTCTTATACCACAGTGGGCCATGGGCAACGCCGTGCGGGATTTCTAGTTATTCATAAGCTGGACACAACAAAATTAAGGAAATATCGAGGATAGTACCTTTCATACAGAGTAAGCCTCTATAAGTATTTTATTTCAAAAATATCAACATTTAAAGTAAACCTACCTTAACAAATTAATACTTGAAGTATATACATACTTGAATAAAAAAATTTAAAGCTATTTTGCAAAGAATAAAAAAAAACTAGCATATTCAAAGAAAATGGATGTTTGTCGAAGATGTTGCTTAAACATGTTTGAGAACATACGGCACAGGTAATTAAACTACATCCCAAAGAGTTATTGTTTACAAATGTGCAATGATTTTCAACAAAAAATTTTTGTAAATGATACACAATTATCTTTTTAGTTTATTTAAACAAATTTTGAATATATAGGCTAACCTACGTAATGAAAATACACAATGGAACTTCAAACAATAATCCATACAATCTAAACCGATTATAGCTGTCACAACCGTTAGATAATTTAATAAACATTAAAGCCCAATTTAATGTTTCAAAATAATAAGTGTGTAGAGAGGACGAGGGAAAACCACAGTGATAAATCACAAGGTACTACCTACCCTCTTTTCATCTTGTCTAGCTGATGGATATAGTTAAACCGAAACTCTCTATTTCTCTCCCCTCCTCATTTCCTATCTATATTCTTGCAAGACAGGTACCTTAAACTACATGAAAAATAATATGGACCTTAATTTTTGCTAACCCAGGGCTTATTTTAGACATCATATGGCACTTCAAAAATAATTTTGTAATGTTTGTTAACAGCTGTTTAAAAAACTAAAACAATTTATTAACATTCATATAATAGGCTACATCTTAACAGTCTATTACTCCAGTAGAAACATTTAATTTTCTTCATATTCTGACATCATCAGTTCTTGAATATCTATCAAGGGTGTCCTGGAATTTAATGACAACTTTCCTCTTCATTATATGTAAAGAAAACTAAACTCTATGTTTTTACTGGAGATATATTTTAGCCGAAAAGAGTTTTGTTATAAAAACTGCTATAACACTGCCTTTTTCTAGCATTCTCTACATCCCCACTTTAAAGGGATAGCTTTTTTTTTTCCATATTCATCTTCATCTTACAAGACCAAATAATAAAAATTATGAGCTGAATTTTATAAATAAATTTATTCTAAAAATTATTCAAATGTTTAGGAAAATAGAGTATCAGTTAAAACTTTCTATCCATGGATGATAAATAATGTTAAAGTGCTCATAGCTTGAATCAAAACTATTAATTCAAGTTAAAATGCTAACCCGTACAATGTACATGAAGAATTCACAATGTGAATTATTGTTGTCGTAATCTGAATCAATCAAACGTGGTGTTAAGATGGATTCTATCTCTATGACAGTATTTAGTTCTTAATCTTTTATTATTTGCGGCCCCCTAAATATCTTAAAATATTTTCACGGCACTCTAGTTTTTACTAACACATTAGGCCTAATAATTAACTTGGAAACCTAAATGTTTTTAATGGGACCTCTGCTGTTGAACACTTTCGACTTATTTGTTTATTCTTGTTTCATTTGTATTACTAAATGCTATTTGCTTGCAGGAGTCTATTAGGAGTTGATTTCACTGCTTCATTTTAATATTTACCATTATGGAAAATCCCTTTTTACATAAATAAGTAGAAACAAAGGGCAGCAAATTTGGACTGGCGATGGTAAACAAATGGGGATTATTTGTATTACCTATCTGTAATTTCTATTATCCATGCTTCCCCTCCCCTCCCCCCCTCCATTAACCCGGTAAATCGAGAGTCTATTGTACTCAAGGTTTAAGTGTAAGAAAAGGCGCTGGCCTTGATTGATTGATTGATTGATTGATTGATTATTGTTATGATTATCACTATCATTATATTCATCATCATAATGATAATCATCATCATCATCATCATCATTTACTTACATGCTTACGATCATTGAATTCTTTCTTTCAGTATAAAATTTAAGATAATTGACTTCAATAATAAGCAAATAATATTTTTAATTATTTTTTCGAGGTCCCTCAAAAAACCTTTCATGGCCCCCCAGTCAAGAATCGCTGCTCTATGAGACACTTCTTGCCTTACAAATGGACTCCGTATTTCAATAAGATAACCTTACCAGTAGTCTACTTATGTATTTAATTAGAAATTATTAATTAGGTATTAATTTTTAAAGTCAGTACATAGTACATTATCAATAGTTATTGATTTTGAGCACAACTTTAAAACTGGCATGGATTGATGCCCAAATTAGGAGCTAAACTTCATACCTTTTTTTGATGAGTTGTTTTGACTACTGGGTTTGGGAATTCACCCGTGAAACTTTTAGTAATTGCCTAAATTGATTTTTAAATGTCTATTGTTAATATGTTGCAGTTGTCACAAGTGAAACTTGCAGTTAAGGCATCAGCACCAGGCCCTGATAAAGATAATTTAGTATCGCTGGAAGCAGATATTCAAGAACTCATTAGCTTAACTAAAGAAAATTTACTTAGTCTTGAGAAACAGCAAACACCCGCAAGTTCTTCCTCAGGTCATTGTTCTAAGAAGCAAAAGGTTGACGAGAGTGATCCCTTTGCTGAAGAATATGCTTTGTTCAAGGTAAAATTAATATTTATGTTTTCTAGCTCCAGGCCCGGATTTAAGGCGGGGGTCGAGAGGGGCGATCACCCAGGGGCCTCCACAAACTATTGAAATAGTAAAAAATAAATCACTTTTGGCTCAACAATTATATTGTCGTCATATTAAAATATTTAAAAATTAATCAAAGTTCAATGCATCAATTTTTATTTATTTATGGCTAAATATTACTTACATGCAGTAAACAAATAATTCAAACTTTGATTTTCAAAACTTAAACATCACTCTTAATTTATAATATGGTGCATTGTTGTGTATGTTTAAACTACTAAGCATATCATTATGTAGCCATTATTTCAGAGCTAACTTTTACTGGTTTGTATTCATTTTTAAATCAACTTCCAGAAATTTTTGGGGAGAGGATTTATGAGTTTATTTTATTCTTAGTTTTGACATTATTTTATATCCTTATTAAGATAGACTAAAAACAAATGAAAAATCTTTTGTTTTAAAGGGATCTAATATATTGTGATGACAATATTTCCTTATTTAAATAATATATTTAATGTTGAGCTTTTAACAGTTAATCTATAAAGAAAAAGTTAATTTCATAACATTGTAAAGAAAAGTTTTTTTTAATGTTAGGGGCCTCCACTTATTTATATACCCGGGGTTCCCACAGCTCTAAATCCGATCTTGTTTAGATCTAATATTATTTTTGTTACACTAATAAAAGTGGATAGGCCTAAGAAATTTGTTTACTCTGCTTTCAAAATTGAATAGGTACCATAGTGTTTGGGTTTGATGTGTGGAAAATGAAGTTTTTTTATAAACATTTTATTTGCATATTCTTGTGACATGGTTAAAAACTTGTTTTTAACTAAACCATTTTGATAGTGCACCATTTACCACAAACATAATATGTTTTATCATAAATGCTGCACTATGCTAATTTGGTAGCTTTGTGCACCCACTTAGTTGGAAAGTTTTGGTAATACACATGAAGTAATAGAAAAGATTTTGTCATGGACACAAACCACATTATTAGCTTTAGGCAGTAGTGTAACTAAGGTGAGGTCGATGAAGCACTTGCCCTGGGTGCCAAATTCATTAGTAATATCAAAAATAAATGTTTCATTTTTTAACAATAAAAGTGTGTTTTATGTCTTTATTAATTTGTAACCGGTATTATAATAAGTAACCAGTTCTAGTAGGTACCAATACAAAAACATCACCACATTTTAAACAACAGTATTCAAACAGGTACAATTGTTTTATTCACCCTGGGCGTCATTGACCCTAGCTATGCCTCTGGTTGTAAGCATACCTAATATTTTTTTTAAATTTTTTTATTGGTTCTTAAAACAATCCTATTATAAACAATATTTTTCAATTTGAGCCGTTTTTATTTAAGTAGACCTATTTAAGTTGATCGATCATGCAAGATGCAAACAATGCATGGATACATTCACATTCTATTGCAAAAACATCTTAATGGTCAGTGGCGTATATTCTTTGTGTGATAGGTGTGCACTGGACACCTATGCCCAGAAGAAAATAAAAATAAAATTACTACCCCGTAAAATATTTCTCTTCTAATGTTCTTCTTGCGGACTGCACACAACAGGATATATAATTTGTTTCCAGGATATATGTAGTTTGTGGCTACGAGGTGGTATAGTGGAGGGAGATTTGTTGTAGCTACAGGCCTCCCACTTGTCCTACCTTGGGTAAAATGTCCTACATTTGTCCTAACTTCCAGTTTTTGTTCTACTTTTCCTACTTTTTGTTGTGCGCTAACAAAATCCTATGCGAGAAGTTAATTTGGAAAGTTGTTTTCGTATAGTTGCCAAATTACTTCTCGTCTTTAAAAGAATTCAGACTTTTCTCTTCACTCATTCCATATCAAGTAAGTATCTGTTTACATTTTTTTTTATTCTTGTATTTGGACAAGCATGGTGGGTGGTTGGTGGATGCTTGGCTTCATAGGTGGGTTGCGAAGCCTTTAGTACCATTAGTAAAGCATTTATGTATATATTTTTAATAACTGCTTTGCTAATGATACACTATACTTTACTACACTATACTAAAAACTTGTGGTGTATTAAGGGGAGAAATGAAACTGAAGCTTTTTGCTTGTTACTTTCTCGCTATCTTACAGGTAGAGAAAGTATTGTGATCGTCAAAAAAAATCAAACTCAAGATTTTGATGAATCTTGACATTTCATGACCCTCTGAATCCGAAAAAGTGATTTTTGAATTTCCGTCTGTTTGTACTTTCGACTAGAGCCTAAACTATTTTACCGACTGGGCTAAAACTTGGTATCTAGGGTTTTCATGGGGTTGCCCCAAGGTTTTTTTGGAATTGGATATCTACCCCTAAAATTAAGGGTAGTTTACTGAAGGGCAAAAAGAGAAAAAGTCAATTTTCTCAAAATCGGCTCTAACGATTTTGATTAAATTTCATTTCAAAACATTTATAAATATTCCAAACAAAATGACTACTCTCAATATTTCAGCAAAATGACCTTAAGAACTCCAGTCTGATGCGTAAATTCTCATTTTTTATCATATTTCTGAAACTATTTGAGATATGAAATTACTTATCGTTACAAATATGTATATCTACTTATAATACAAATATTTTATTTGAAACATATTTTTATAAAACAAATAACTTTCAAGCTATACACAAATAAATATATGTTTTAATTTTTCAAACACCGAAGATCAAGTATTGTGACTGTAAAAAAATTTAACCTGAAATGTTGATGGATGTCAACGTTTCATTACCCCCTGAACCCTTAAAAAAAGGTCTTTGCAATGCCGTCTGTCCGTGTGTCTGTTAAAACTTAAAATTAAGAGTAGTTTAATAGAGGGCAAAAAGAGAAAAAATTGATTTTTACAAAATCGGCTCTAACGATTTTGATTTAAATACGTATCTAGGCGTTGATTAAGACTATAAATAAACTGGATATTTTAATTTTCCCATGAAAATTACTTTTAGGCTACTTTATAGAAGCAGAAATTCCCATGTCTCCGCAACTATTTGAGATAATAAATAACTTATCATTGCAAAATTGTAGTACTATTAAAAATAAAAAACTTTTATGCGAAATAACTTTTTATAAAACCTACATTTTCTGAGATATTGGCAAATATATTAATATAATTTTGTGAGCTTTATTTGTAAAGAGATACCACTTAAGTTTTAACGCAATATTTCTCCAATGCCATAGGTTAATTAAATATAAGTCTCTCAAAAAGTTTGTTATTTTTCCTTAAACCTCTTAAGAAAAATGTTTGTACAACATTGATCTATTTCTATTTTAGACTCAATGTCAATATTTACATTTTTTATTGGTCAAAATTTATAAATGGGGAATTTAATATTAATGTGATGACCTGAAGATGTGCAACACCTGATAAAAATGTCGAAAATTTTAACCGGAAGTTGAAATTTTAATTCAAGGTGTTGAACCTTGTGGACCCAATATTAATCTTTTTTATCGCTCCAAACATACAAATGAGGACATTAATTCTTTAAAAATAAAATAATAAAACTTAAAACCAGGACTCTGTTTTACATAAGTATGGTGCAATTTATGCTTGGGTTTGCTAGTGTATATTATTTAGTTTCACATATATTACAAGTTTTGAGTAAATATCTCCATTTTTTAACAATAGAGTGAGAAAGTCCGTGCGGGGTTCCGTACCATTTATTGTGTAATGTGAACTTCTCATGTGCGAATTGGGGGAAAGACTATCTTGTAAAACGGTGCCACAAAAATAATTCTACCAAAGCAAATGTAGCTATACATGTTGGAATGTGTGTGGCTTACTCATAGCTCCCGTCATTTGTAAAATGAGAGCGGAGCTTGGATATATCCCACATGTACTTTTATTTGTGTTTGTTGGTTGCCGGGAGTGCAGAGTATTACAGTGACGGTGAGTTTCAAGTTGTAAACTAGTTAGTATTTAGGAAATAATTGACATTTACCAAAATACAAGTGTTGGACAACATTGGTAAAAAGTAGTTTTCTTCACTATGTTTTAGTGAAAAACTATCAATTAAGACTGTTTATGCATCTACAAATTGAAGGTTTGGTTTTGTTAGTTTGGTTATTATTGACATATGCTTGTCATAGACAGGCAAACTACTAAGATTAATAAAATAGTATAATGTTTTCACTTTTGATTGAAAAAAAATGTGCTTAAATTTTCTAAATGACCCTTCCTTTGAAAATTGGACTGTAGTAAGATTTGATAAAGTTGATTGTTATAGTATTTAATCTATTTAGATGTCAGATCGTACAATTAGGCCTATATTAACTTAAGACTTAATTTCTTTGAATGCTGCTGTTTTATGTAAACTTATTTCAGTGAAATCTCTCTTAACTACACCTTTGAATAGTGAAATCTTCTTTATAGCGGACAGATTAAATTTCCTCGGCAAAATAACATCTTACAGTGAAACAACTTCCCAATAACAGACTTTCTCAGTAACGGAAACGGACACTGCTAAAGACGCATATCTATGCTTAAAAATCTCCAGAAAGCAGTCAAAAATTGAAAACACCAGTTCATATATTCTACTTTAGGAAAGTTAGAAATGTCACTGTCTCACGTAAAGTGTGAACAGTCCTGCCTTTCCCCTCTGGTCGAAGTTTCTAAAATAACCACGTAAATGAGTAAGGTATTTCAAGCTCATAGCTTCCACCCCTTCTGAGTCTTTAGCAGGGATGGTTCTAAATGTTTAGTCTGTATTCGAGCACTCTTAGTGAATAAACTTGTGATTCTTATAAATTGTAATTTTATTAAAGTGGTACGTTTTGCCGCTTCTTAAAATGCCCCAAAAACAAAAGTGTTAACTTTGAAAGACAAAATAGAAGTTGTGAAAGTGAGTGAGAAAGAAAGGTTAAGTGTTCGTGATTTGACCACTACATTTGACGTGGGGAAAACCCAAATCAGTGACGCTCTGAAGAATAAAAACGAAAATTTGAAATCTTGGGCCAAAAATGAAAACCATTGAGGTGAACGAGCATTTCTGAAAATGCAAGGACAAGCTGTGGATAATGTGACATTTGAATGGTTCTGTCGCCCTAGAGCTAATAACATTCTTTTGTATGGGATATTAATTTTTGAAAAGGCATTGGAAATTGCTAAAGAGTTGGGTTTAAGTGACTTTAAGGATCCTGGTTGACTGGAAAAGTTTTGAACTAGACACAATTAAATAGTAAATAATTAAATTTTTTTTTTTTACTTTTCGTCATATAGGTCTTTTACAGTATGATACATACATACATACAATATATTCTTATTAGTCATTCCGCATACAATACTGAACAGTGCATTAATTATTTATATTGTTTTAATTAATATCCACAGTATATAGGCCCATTAAATTGATTAAACTGTGTTCTAGTGGTATTATTTTTAAACATTTTAAAATTATTTTTCCCAGAAGGTGTCCGCTATTAAGAGATTTCACTATGTATTATTTGTGATAATTTACTAGTTAATCAATATAACCCAAAAATGTAACTGAACTCTTTTTTAATGTTTCTTTCTTGAAAATATTTTTATTATATTTTTAGGCTGAACTAGAAAGGACAGAAATATCCAATGACAGCACATCACAAGATGCTTATTCTTCTAAAAGCAATCAAACGTTAAACCTTGCAGATATACAGGTCAGTTGAATGGTAAATTTTTTTAAAACTCGATGAATAATCCTCTGGTAATAGTTGTCTTTACATTTAATTTCTTTATTCTATGTGAAGGAAAAATTGCTCCTTTAAACGATAATTTACAATCTCATAGCCTCCCGGTGAAATAGTGAAATGTGTCTATTTTAAAGTATACACATGGTATATGTTAAGTTTTTTTTTAATTACTACTCTTGTCTACACTACCTTTAATGCTTGATGTTTAATTTATAACATTAATAAATGCTGTCTTTCCATTTGTTTATTTGGAAAAATTTATAACTTAAATTTCTACCAGCACACACTTTCATTCTATCATTTGCCATCATTAAATCATTTCCACTTCCATTATTTGAATTAGCTTGACCTGACATTTAATTAAAAGAAATTATCACTGTGTCTTTCTATCTGTTCAGGTTATAAACATGTATGATAAATTACTCTAATGCGATAGGGATGAGGAAGCAATCATTTTAGAGGTAATCTACCCACTCTTGCAAGGAAGGAGAGTGGGCAACCATTTAGGAAAAAACCCTTCAGTAGACCTGACTGGGATTCAAACCTCGATCTTCCCGACATGAGCAGACTGATGTAACACGAGAGTGAAGACTTAGTTAGACCATTCAGCTACTGAAGCGGGTATGATATTTAAACTAATTTCTCTAATTAAAACTAAAGAAACTTGGCTAATATGTTGTATGTACCACAAACTTCAAATTATATATTACTTAATATCTTAACTATCATTTTATTATACCATGTCTTACTACCCATTTAGGTTATACATTTACGTTCCAATTCCACTATTGGTTTAAGGATGAGGAAGGTTGAATTTAGAGTAAGTGTACCCACATTTGTTGGGAGAAAGTGAGAAACCACTTAGGAAAAAATACCCTCGGTACACCCGACTAAGATCGAACCACAATCTCCCTGTCATTGACAATCTAGTCTATTGCTAGAGTAGCGTCTTATAACATGCAGCCACTGAAGAAGATTAAGATCCTAAGGATCTTGGGGTAAAGTTCTCGCCTCAGGACCCGATGTTCATGGGTTTAAACTCATCTAGCTCGACCAATTTTTACTGAGGGACAAAAATTCGTAGCACACCTTTCTTCGGAGGGGAAGTAAACCCATCAGTCCTATGTCGATTATGGCATGTAAAAGAACCCTGTAAATTATGTGAGAATACCTCTCTCGGCAAAATTAATAGGCTCTTTCTCGCTGGCTCATAGAAATTCATTGGCGTATAACCCGTACAGGTATTAAGACATGATAATAATAATATCCCAAATATTCTTATACTATCATTTGCACACCTAGAAGGGAGCAAGCAGGAATTTACTCATCCCACTTTCAAAATCTCAAGTAATTTTAATAACAGTTAAAACAATATGAAATACATCTATTATACCACAGAAAATGACTCCAATTCAAAGGCCAGCTTATAAAACTAGGCTTACGACTTGACATGCAAAAGTTTTTACACACACAATTTATGGTTAAATTTATTGATTAGAATAAAGTTTAAAAAAATAATAGATTCATTCAACACAAAATTGACTTCTTCCTTGCCAAGGTAAATTTTTATTTCCCCACTGCATTCTTTCCAAATAATGATAACTGTCTTTGTATAATAATTTTGAATGTATATCCTTCCAGAGTGAGTTGGAGGCTCTACAAGGTTCCAAATGCCAAGCCCCACATAGCAACCAATATGGAGACATGTGTTACCACAATGCTCTGGTTTATTGCATTGAACCCTCTGATGATATCACAAGCATGGATCAGATTCAGGTAAGCTAGTTTGGCAAATCTGGCATGGTACCTACTAGACTACTGTTATGTTCATGAAGCTTGCCCCACTTTGGGCGCCATTTGTTACACTCTAGGCTCCACAATGAAGAGCCTTTTGTTATCTTCCGCCCCCTTCTCAATGGCGTTCAGAGGGCGCCGCTTGATGCTGGATCCTGATGTAATAATTATGGTTCCCTACCTGTATTACCTATTATATGATTACGTGCTCAGATTAGAATTGTATTCCCCACATACAAAGTGATAAACTATTCTTGAATGAAAATGAATAACACTAATTTGGTTTATGCCACTACTTTTCATGAAATGTAATGTTTGTTTTACTTCAATCCAAAACTCCTCATTAATTTATACAGATGCATGCCTAAAAGCTTTAAAAAAAAATACAGGTATGTAGTAATTAGGGGTGTGCGAGTAGGCATTTTTCACTTTGAGTTGAGTTTGATTCGAGTTTGAATGAAAACGAGTTTTTTTTTAGTCTGAGTAGTATAGGTCAATATTTATACAAGAAATATTTCAAGTTGAATTCCTGTAATATAGCCATGCATAAGTACAAACATATTTTAGAATTACATTATGAATTTTTTTTTTGGTGAAAAAAAGTATAATCACTCAAATATAATATAACTGTACCAATTTTTTTTAATAAGACAAAAGTAATATTGAAAATAATCTATTTGCTATGAAATTATATCTTAAAATTGAATGAAATGTATTAAACTTTTAGGAAAAGATTCAAATTTCTGAGTGCTAAAATCTTTCAAGTTTTGTAAAATTCTTTGAGTCGAGTTTGAGCAACTACTTAAACTTGACTCAAAATTGAATTTTCGAATACTTGTACACCCCTAAAATAATTGTAGGCTACATCTTAAAACAGTAAGTTAGGTTTACATTGTGAGCCATTAATCCAAGATGTCGGGCCAAATAGCTATATTTGTTATATTTCTACTTTAGGAAAAGTTGCCTAACACAATTTTTTTTAAGTCAAACATTGATAGTTTTTGTTCAGACTAGTCATATTTTCAGCTCTAATACTGTCCAAACTTAAATACTAGCATTTTATCTAAAACATGAATGATAACATTGTGTTTTAATGTACATTCCAATTTAAAACAACATATTGGAATAGGAAAAAAGTCGTCATTGTTTGTCCTCACAGAGCTTCTTGTTGAAATTATTATTGAGAAAAAACAGCCAACTCAAATTTCATAGTTGGTTCCAATCACACAAACTAAACTTGTCTTCAAATATAGGTTCAGCATAATTTTTTATCTTGCCTCTAAAATAGTTTGGCAAACTAAACTATAATAATTTTTTAATGTCTTGCACTATTTAATAATAGATGACATGTTTCAATTTGTTTTTTTAATAGTTGAAAACTTTGAGGGAAGAATGACCTTGAGCACATGACGATTACTGAATAGCTAAGTGGTATAGCATTGGTACACTAAAGCAAAGGTCCTGAATTTGATTCTCATGTCCAGGTGTCATTTTTCAACTAGTTTAAATCAATTTAATGGTGGTCTCCTCCATACAGACAGTGCCATAATTACAATGATTTTCAATCTATGTGTTGACATCAATTGATTTTTCAAAAAGTAAAACTAACTTAATTTTACATGTAGCTGCGTGTAATGTTCACAAATCCAACGCAGCCAGACATGCTACCTTGTCCATACTACCTTGAAGGAGAGTGCCGTTTCTCCCAGGAGAAATGTCGATACTCCCATGGAGAACTTGTGTTCTTCTCCAGTCTTAAGGAATACAGGTACTGTAATCATTAGGATTGTCAATCTATATGAAATTTCAAATCATTTTTGAATCTCTTCCATCAACTAATACATCTTGGAAAAATGTGTTTTATTAAAATATATCATGGTCTAACACGCTACTCTCATATTGGACTTGACTGTCAAAGACGAGGAGCTCGGGATTCGATCTTGGTCAGGTGCACTGAGGGTGGTTTTTCCTTAAGTGTTTTCCCCCAATCTCCAATACAAATGCTGGTGCACTTCCTATCAATTAAACCTTACTAAATCATCAATGTAATGACGTTGCGCTAAAAAAATATTTAGAAGGAAAATTTGCTCATACACGTTGCAACACAAAGACTGTGAAAAATATCATTTCGGCCAAGCCAGCCTTTCATGTCTTCATTAAAGCAAAGATAACCCAATTCTTTTAAAAACAAAATATATATACACCATAATCATGGGTCATCCTCTCCACCACACCCTAACTATTTATGATAATGTGGAGAAAGCATATGCTTGTACAATATTAATCGTGCATGACTAACATAGCTTGGGAGATTGAAATGATATTTAAGTTACAGATATAGTCGCATAAAATTTCATATTCATAAATGTTGAAAAAAAAGAACATTTTATGCATTAAAAATATATCGCTTTCATTTGCTGCTTAGCTCTTGTTCTTTGTCTGAGACTCCTATGCTTTAAACTTACAAAACATTAAGTATGTAGGCAGGGGTAGATTGGCAAGATCCAAGTGTCCCGGGACTTCAAATAAGATGACCTATAACAACTTATAAATACCACTCAAGCTATGTTTCATTGTAAGTTGAAGTGCTGAGGTTAAGTATTTATATTTTTACTATAAGTAAATTTAATCCCAAGGCCATTTAAGCTATATTACCAATGATTACATTGCTAATCAGTCCACTAATAACATTAGTTTCCACTTTTTACTGACATGAACAAAAAGGCTATTAAATTCTCAGACAACAGCGGAAATATTTTTGTTATATTTAAGTTTGTAAATTATCCTTAGTCCGCTACTTTAGTAGATTATGTAAAGAGTGACGTTCATTATTCACTAAACAAATGCTTATACTTTAGGCTTGATAAATTGTTTAAAATAACACCATAATACTACAAACTGGTTGGTTTTACATTTAATTCCATCATATATCTTCACAAATAATGTATTCTGGGCACCTCAGATATCTCCGGGTGTCTTGGCGGCCCAATTCACTCCTATATGTATATAGGTGCATGCTATTCTGTTGAGTTTCAAGAACCTTGAAATAAGTTGTCACATATAGCCAATTCTTTTCTCAAATGACAGTTTTTTTTATCATCCTAGAATATTATAATATACACTGTTCTTTGGACTATTTCACTCTAAAAATTATCTCAAGATGTCACATGAGCCAATTTTTTTTCTATAATTTTTTTTCAATTTTTTTTTGTCATAAATATTTTAATTTTCACTGTTCTTCCATGAAATCGCCCATAAAAAAATTGTTTGATTAAATATTTAATTTTTTTTAATACTCTGCACACATGTTCCTACATATTCCATTAATTAAAAGACAATCAAAAAAGTTCTTTGACTTGATGTTCTGGTATGGCCATTTGATGGCTTAATTTGATGAATTTTAATGTTCGCAGATACTTAAATACTATCTTTGGACCTGACAGACCCAGAAAATCATGGCGGAAACCATTTTACTGCTCTAAAGTGGATTACATTTCATGTCACAATATGTTTTGTCATCATAAGTGACTAAAATTTAAGCCGGAAATTCAGCATTGGTTTTGTTTAAAAATTCAGTTTTAAGTCTTTAAAAGGTTTAAAGGGGACAAATCTGAATCTTAAAATTCCCACCATTATTTACCAGGTCTCCAAGCTCTTATTCTGTAAAATATCACAAATCTTTCCCCTCTCTTATTTTATTAAGTTCTTAACATGGCCGCTCACTCAAATTTACAAATATTCAGTCTTTAATATCCCCGATGGAGAAATTAGAAAAAATCTGAAAATTACAGGGTATAGTATTTTGTGATAGCTACTTGTGGCAAAAATTCAGAGTTTTAGACTTGTCAGGTTCTATTGTGTAATCTAGGTTCTTTTCCTCTAACCTACATTACTCATCACTGCCCTTTATATCAAACTGTTAATAATTATTTTGTTAAAAAAAGATTGATTACAAATAAGATGTTTGAAGTTCAAATTTTTATTAGAAAACTTTGATAGTAATTATATTGTATGGTAAGTCTTCATGAACGAATTGAATTATCAAAAGCAACCAGTAAATTCAATTTATTTTACAAACATTCCAAGAAAGACAATAAACATCCCCAAAAAGGTCGTGCTGACCTATCTTACTGTCTTTTTATAGCACAAAGTCATATGCAGCATGCCACACTCTTTCTCTCTTTTTGGGGGGGAAGGGAGGGGGGTCACATAGCCCATCTTTGTTTAAGTTTTATTTAATGTTGAGCTTGGATCTGAATTTAGTTATTTCTCACCAATCCTTTTTTGAGAAAAACTCAATATGACTTTTCTGATAATGGCCCCAGCCATTGGTTCTGTAAATGAGAGAATCAAAACCCCTAGTTTAAAGACAACTGATGTAGTAAATGTTTTAAAGTGACATAATCATTTGCTTTTAGTTATAGTGCCATTATCTCTGCTAGCAAATATGTTTAATTTCTATTATGTACCTGTTAAGAATTTCAGCATATTTACACAACGAGAATTGGGATGAGGAAGATAAAATTGAGAGGAAATGTGCTCACATTTTTATGGGGTGAGAGTGAGAAACCATTTAGGAAAATACATGCAAGACCTCCGACACCCTCGTTCCGAACAATCCAGACTAGATGAGACTAGCGCCTTTGTCTGTGTACTCACCTATGCAAGTGAAAACATACTATTTCATCTACCTGTACCTAAACAACTCCATATTCTCACATCTTATGTCAGTTTGTAACATGGGGGGTCTAGTTGGTTAAGAGTCTCAGGTTTAATTCCTAGCATGGCTGAAATATTTATCATAAGTGAGATTGGGGCTTTACATTTCACAGCAATGAATTAATATCCAGGAGACTGGATGTCGTCTTTTGTAGAGTTCTTTTTTAAAGTGGTTTTAAGGTGCTTAATAAAAAAAGATTTATTAGCATCTAGGCTGTTTAAAAGTTAGTTTAGTTTATAAGTTGTGTGCTGATAGAATCATTTGATTCATAAGGCTGTGCATTTTACATATTCCTAAATAATTTTAAAATAAGTTTGATCATATTAGGTATTAATTACCTGGTTTAGACTCTTAATTTACCGGGGGCGGATCAACTGACTTGAGACTTAATTGTGGCTATATTTAAATATGTCACAAACAATACACCACGCAGGTGCAGCAATCTCTCGGAGAGAGAGAGAGAGGGACAGACAGACAAGGAAATAGTACGATAAAGCTAGTCAGTAGCCAAGGCACTGAAGGCTGAGGAATGTGTGCTGACCTGACAAATATGGAGAAGCAGAATGACACTTTACAAACACAATGAATACATGCACTGAAAAGTAAGGGCAATTAATACAACCCTCGGAGAGAAAACAAATGAATAAAGGACTTATTTCATTAATTCATTAAGTATATAATGTGTATGCAGGGGAGGAGATTTTTTTTTTATTATCCGTGATATTCTATTATTTGCGCTTCCTCTCCCCTCAATTACCCCAGAAAATAGCGAGATTACTGTAATTGATTTTTGAAAGGAGAACGAAGGGGAAAATTGCAGATGTAGAAGGAGGAGGGCTATTACTTCATTTCAAAAATTTCAAAATGTGTATGTATATATTTGGACTCGTTCAACTGATATCAAATGGCCTATCACAAGAAAAAAATGTTGTTTCTTTTAAATCATTGGTTTTTATTATGATTTTAATGGTTTGTAATTTTGGTAACCTCCAGGGAACCTGACTTCTCAGTGGTGCGTCCAGGCCTGAGAGTTCTAGTGAAACAACCAGACAAGCTCTGGCACAGTGCTGTCATCTTGAACCTTGACTCTCGAGGTACTTCATGTGAAGTGAAACTGGAGGCCAGTGGGATTAAGGTCGAAGTCCAACTTCATGACATTCTGCCCCTAGGTCATTGCAACATTTCTATTAATTACTAAAACTAATTTCATAACATTGATTAATTCAATCATACAGGTGTGGTTGAAGGCCCAAGTGGCTTCTCAGGGCACTGGCTCGATGGGGGGGCCAAACTGAGCATCAACCTAACCTAACGTAGCTCGGGTGTGATAGGAAAATAATACCCAAACCTCATAGACCGTTCTGGGGGAGGCGCCAAAAAGTGATCCCGCCCAGGCACAAAATTTACCTCTGGCCACCCCTGCAACCATAAGCTATGTTATAAACCAAATAAAATAAATAATAGCTAAATAGTGTAAGCTATAAAACACTTTTCCTATTCCAATGTGCAGTAAACTCTTGCTTACCCCGCTTTAGGGGTGTGCGAAGCTTCGAAACAAATTCTGGCTTCGAACCTTTGCCAATCAAAATATTGACAGCTAAAATACCCCATTTATGTTCAATTACAGACATTATGAGCTGTTTTGTACATTACAAATAAATATTTATGTGGAAAAAATCTGAAGTAATTGAATTGCAAGTTGTGATAAAAACTTTATTAGTCAGAGTAACACGAAATATTACAAATAATTGTGCCATAAAACATTTTCCAAGTAATTTTAGTGCATAAAGTGATATGAATAACCACAATATAATATTTTTTCAAGCATAAAACAACTAAAAGAAAATAAGTTATTCAAACTTAGATTTGGCATCAAGAATATTTAATATATTCGATTCGAGTTCGCTTCGAATTGAAAAAGTGGACTTCGGACACCCCAACCCGACTTTATAATTAGGAGCACTTATGCTCTAATGGCACATTCCCATAGAGCCTGTTTCAACACCTTTAGCTTAAGTGGCATATTTTTGTCTCTAATTGTCATCACGCAGCATCTAGAGTGGCCCCGAAGATTTTTCACTCTCCCATTGCATACTTTGCCCGTACAAACTAACTAGACAACCCTACTTAGTTTTCACTCTGTAGCCATTGTTGCAGGCTACCTCAAACTACTTCTTTCAAGCCATGAATAACTTGTGTGTCTTTTAACTATTGCTTCTAAAAATGTTGCATAGTGTAGTGAAGTTGACTAGTTCAGAAAATTGAGATTGTTAAGAAAAAATTATTGTGTTTATTAATATTGTGTATTATTGTGTTCATTAATACTGCTAGGTGTATGTTAGCGCTTTCTCTAACGACATATTTTATCTAAAAGTGCACCCCAATCCCCAAGAATATCAGATAATTGAGAGTTTGCTGGATTTGTTAAATATATTTAATATTTAAATCCCATTTAAGGACTTTCTTCCGACCAATAAACTAAGAGTTTTGGGAGTTCAACTCAAACCCTATACATACTAGATTGAAATAATAGATGATTTTATCACCACTTGGGTTTGAACCAGAATTCTCCAGATCAGAAACTCAGTGAAAGTATTAACTGTCCTTAAGATAACTAAGTTCTAATGTTTCCTAGATGTTTGAGGAGCTCTCAGCATATTAATTCCTCCATTAGCGTATAACCAGAATGGGTAGTATAAAGAAGTAAAAAAAAATTAATTCAACTACTAAGAGTAACTTATAGCACAAAAGTAAATAGGTTTTTTTTTTCTTAAAGTTTGGACACAATAAGCATCAGAATTATAGTCTCTTTGACTATAATATGTACCTTCAACAAATTAATATAAAAAAAGAGAGGGTCCATATATGTACTAAATTTGTTAAAAACTATGGGTGTTCGGAGCTTTGAAACATCAACAAATGCTTCAAAACAAATATCAGCTTCGACTTAGCTTGTAAAAAATAATATGACTTTGACAATCACGAAGCTTCTTCAATAAAACTATCAACATATAAAATACTTAATTTATATTCAATCAACCTGCCTCGGTGAAATAGTTAGCTAACACATTAGTTTTGTGTTGAGCTATACTGCCGAGGATGGGAATATCGAGGTTCAAATTTCAGTCGGATGAACTGGGGTGGTTTTTCCTAAACAGTTTTCCACTCTCCCTCCACGCAAATGCGGGTAATTAGTACTTAAGCATATAGCCCGAATGGGTAGTAAGACACGGTGCTAAATAAATGAAATTTAAAAAAAGTCAATTATTGCCATTTATAGCCTTTGGATACAATAAAAATTAATATTTATTTGAAAAAAATCTAAAATAATTGAATTGGAAGCTGTGATAATAACTTGACTATTTAGAATAAAACAAAATATTACAAATAATTGTGCAGTAAAATAATTGAACTGTGTTTCGGCTTTAAGAATATTTAATATATTTGGTTTGAATTCACTTCAAATTGAATCAGTGGACTTCACACAGCCATAGTTAAAACAATGTTCAACTGTAAATTATTGCTTTACCGAATACCTACAGTTATAGTAATTATTATGATGTTATAAAAAATAAATAGATTAAGTAGTCAACTTTCTCTCGAAATTAATCTCTGTGGGTGGTGAAATTAAGTGTTTAAAATGTGTTTGTGTAATCATCTAGTCCAGTGTTCTTTAGGGTATTGTTTCTTTTAATTTAACTCTTAATATCACGATAACCCTTTATCAAAACCTGTGCCAATTTATTGATGGTTTTTTTTCCCCTTTGGAATAATTTGGTCAATAGCCTCAATATATATATTCAAAATGAAACATGCTGGGTGAAAAAATACAAAACACTATAGAGTTTGATTAAATCCACTATTTTACAAATCTGAATTTTTGATCCAAATCTTCATTTTATTTACAAATTCCAGGTTTTGAATTCGAATTTTGGAAACAATGATGAACATAAAAGGAAATAGAAATATAATATAAAATAAAAAACATAACTAAATATTTACATTCTTTGTTTTAATGCAACCATTATAACATTCATATATTCAGTTGAGTGTTAAATTATTGGTCTAGGGTTTGTTGTTAAGTCCGCCCTGTCTTGAGTTTTAACCACCAATAAGCAGTATTAAGCCTAGTACACATTAGGAAACATTTCCCCGGAAACATGGTTTGCCAACATGTTGCCCTTGTATTAGAAAGAGTTGGCCAACAGTTGGGCAACATTTTTTCATGTTGCCTTTTGTGTTTCCCAGCGGGGAAAACATGTTTCCCGTTATCCATTTCAAATGGGTTACAAAAAACAATGTTGGCCAACATTTCCGACAACAAGCAACGTGGGCTAGTAGGTGAGATTGCTTATCTAAATCATGTGTCTCTTTTCACTAACCTGGGACCAACAATTTGTAAAATAACTTTAAAATCTGTAGGAGACATGCTAATGAAGTTCCTAAAACCACTGCCGTCTTCGATCTTCATTTATGTCAGAAAATTATTTGCATTGTACAAACCATTTTGAAGCACTTTACAGACCCACCTAGGGATGTAAAAAAAAGTATCATTACTTTACTAATATCGATATTTTTTCCTTTCAATACTAATTTTTTTTAATCGATACTTTTACTGATTTTAGCACTCACACTCCGATATCGGATCAGTATCGAAAGAAACAACTTTTTTGTTAATTTCACTCATGCTGAGAGTCTGGGACTAAATACTTACTAGGTTTATTGTGGAGGAACAGGAATAGACACTGTGATTGGCGACCAGTCTTCTACCCCTTCGTTTATCAATGAGAACGCTCATCAAAAACTAAACAAAATCTTTTGTAGAGCTCAATGAACTCAAGTCACCTCAAGGGTGTCCCAAGCAGACGCATAAAAGGGTGTTTATTATTCTATTGTTTGTCTATAGTTAATAATCTTTATTGATAAGAGTATATAAATGAAGTGTACTTAATAAATGACACCTCCCAGAAGTGAATTATGGTGGTTTTTTTTAAGAAGTTAGATAGTGGAAAAGCATATTGTAAAATTTGTTTTAAAGTATTAAAAACCATTATAATTTTCAGTGTTTAACAAATATGGAAATACATTTATGATGTAAAATTTGAAATCATTATTACTAGATTAAAAAAACATTTTTTCAGATTAAAATTTTGATACCGATACTTACTGTTATCGATACTTTACTTTCCATACCATATCCCTAGATCCACTCCCATTTTCTTCTTTTCTGTCTTTTTGAACAGCTTATAACTACATACAAAGCACAAGCAATAGCAGCATCCTCCTCAACAAACATCTTTCACTCAACTGAATTCTGTACGGGAAACAAATGTTTGGTTCATCATTGTAGTCTGGACGCAAAAACAATGTTTATTTAATGTTTGCCAACAATCTGTAACACATGTTGGTCAACAGTTAGGAAACAGTTGGCCAACAATGTTTCCTAGTGCGTGCTAAGCTTTAGAGTTTTAAAATAAATTATAGTTAAAAATTTGAATTAAAATAGATTTATTCTCGAATCTATATTTTCTTTAGTCCTCTAATATCCTTAAGGCTCTTAGCCCTTTCGAATGAAAGTCTAAAACCTATTTTGTGGGATGGTGAGCAGGAGGGTGAGATGCATGTCATGGCTTCAAAACCGACCAAAGTATCCTTCCGTGCCAACAAGAACAGATGGATCACGGAAACAGTAGATAGTGCTAGCTACCGGACAGGTCTTGTGGAAAAATCAAACGTTTGGAAATATCAGTTTTCTTGAGAACAAGGGAAATTTTTATAGTAATATTTCAACACCTCTTCTAAGATAATGTATCAATGTTTATTAGGGTTACATTTTCTTATTTTTTTGTTATGCAGCCGGCAGTTTCCTAATGAAAAATGTCAAAATTATTGATATTTGATCACTGTTAAAATCATAAAGGTGGTATGTATATAAAAATTATAACTTAATCAACGTACTTCTATTCTTGAACAAACTGTTTCTGAAAATAAAATTGGAAAACATTAAAAATTCTTGAAGATAACTGTTTGTTCCCATGGATCTGCATTTCCACTCCAAATGAAAAAGGCCAATCGCCTTAAGAATTTAAGATATTATATTTGAGGGTCCCATACTTACAAAATATACTGTCTGTATCTCAAAAATAAAGAAAACTAACTTGGATCCTTGATAGTTGCAAGCCTTTCATATCGATTTAAAGGAGTTCTTCAAATTCCCAATACTTAAGGCTTATTAAAAGAAATCATGATTAAAATTGGGATAAGCAACCATAGTGAAATGTTTGCTCCATGAACATACATACAACTATTTAAATTCTATCTTTGCAAGTGCATAATATTAGCACAACCAATTACTCTGTAGAATGTTGTCTAAATAATCTATTTAAAGTAATGAAAAACTCTTTCAACAGAAACCCAGTGTTGTTTTTCCAGATAGTGAATCTGCAGTGTCTCTGGACAGCAGTGATAGCAGTGAAGGAGAGGGGGATGAAGAAGAGATCAGTGTTGATCCTTTAGTGGTTCACCAGACGCTTCTGAGGACACCTCTATCCACTGCGCTAGGGAGTTGGGAGAAACACACAAAGGTAAAGCATGCTCTTTAAATAGGTTTAAACATGATTCAGTGGCCGCATCATCTAAGGCGTCACTCTCGCAATAGACTGGACTGCTGATGACGGGAAGATCAAGGTTCGTATCCTGGTCGGGTGTACTGAGGGTGGTTTTTCCTAAATGGTTTTCCACTCTCCCTCTATGAAAATGCAGGTGCTCTTCCTTTACATTCAACCTTCCACATCCCAAACTCATTAGCATAATAAGTATATGCATATTACCTAAACAAGTAGTAAGATGCAGTGCTACAAAATATATATCACTGATTTTCACAAATCAAACTAATTTATTATTAAATCTAATGATAGAGTGGTAAAAAATGAAGCACAAAGAAAGTAAAAAACACTAACATATCTTTACAAACACTTCAATATATTTTTATGCCACATCTTGGCATCTTCCTTAGGACATGGTGAACTGAATAGGAAGCTGGCTTCAGTGGTACCAATTTAGTTGTTGAAGGTGGAAAACTTCTCTGGTGGAATAAACATTCCCTTGAAATTCTGCTATTGTTCTATATGAATGGTGTTCATTGTTAGTGGTGCAGCAGGTTTTGAATATGAAATAGTAAATAAATATTTATTATTTATATTGGGTGTGATCTCCCCATCTTCTTATCTGAGATTTATTGCAGAGGATTCTTTTAAATGGATTTAAAGAGTTTCTATGCAGATAAATAAAATAATTAATAATTTCATTGTGTTGCCTATTTAATACTTTTTTTTTAATGCACCTTTAGGGAATTGGATCACTGCTGATGGCCCGAATGGGGTATGTGACAGGTTCCGGGCTGGGTCGATACAGTGATGGTCGGGTAGAACCAGTCGATGCTGTGGTTTTACCGGCAGGAAAATCTCTAGGTGAACACATGAACAACATTTGTTTGTGGATGATTTATCAAACAAAACAGTCATCATCCACTGAGTATTTTTTTGAACTTAGGAACTAGATTAATTATGAATAAGCATTTAGTTTTTTGTCTGTGCACATTCTAGAAATCATTAAATCAAACTTTTTTTACAGATCATAATGATTTAAAAAATAATCACAGTGATATTGAAATATTTAAAATATATATATCTTTTCTTTTTGAACTGCTGACAACATTGTAGGAACCCTGTTTGGTGGCTGCATAGTCTAAGGCGCTAGTCTCGCAATAGACTAGACTGTGAAGGCAGGGAGATCGGGGTTTGATCCTGGTTGAGTGTATTAAGGGTGATTTTTCCTAGATGGTTTTCCACTCTCCCTTATGCAAATGCAAGTACACTTACTCTCAATTCAACCTTCCTAATCCCAAACACATTAGTGTAATTAGTACATAGGCGGATAACGGGTAGTAAGATGTGGTTGCTAAAAAAATAGTAGGACCTATTAAAGTGAATTATTAATATTATTCAATTTTTATCATCTTCTATTTTATTGTCTGTAACTAACCTGCATCATTGGTCATATGGTCATAATTAGAGTTGGGTTGAATCAGAAGCGCAAATTTACCTTCAAATCCCTGATCTCCAATGCAAATTTTGGAAAAAAACTTTATGAACACAAGAGGAAATATAAATATAATAGAATAGAAGGGGGGAAAAACAACTAAAAGTTAACATTTTTTCTTATAATCCATTCATTATGTCATTCATACATTCAGTAAAATGTTAAATTACTGGTCTGGGGCCTAGTTGTTAAGTTTATTCTATAATAATTATAATTGGTTCTGAGCCACCAATAAGCAGTATTAGTGCTCTCAAACAAATTCAACTCAAATTTTTTAGCGATTTGAGTCACAAATTTAAGATTTTCTCAAATCCTTGAATCTTGAATATCCTTAAAGATTCAAGGGATTTGAAGGATTCGAGGATCTGAGGGCCCATCGCTAGTCATACTGCATCACTTCTCTGATTGCCAGTTACACGTAGATTGGGGTTTGAATTCCTATATGATGTACTAAGGGTGTTTTTTTTATAAATGGTTTCCCACACTTCCTTCACTCAAATATGGGTACATTCCTTCTATCGCTTTACCTCCCTCCTCCTTATTTCATTAGGCTAATTAATGTATATGGAATATGTATAACCCAAACAGGTATAAGATGCTGTGTTGAGAGAAAAACAACTGTAACCAAACAGTAGCTCCTGTGGCTGAGAAATATAGGTCCTCTCTTTTGTCATATTTTTTAACTTATAGCTACCAATATCAAAACCAAAAATGTCTATGAGTTTATTACATTTTTAAACTATATTTTATTTAAAAAGTCCACACAATATAATCTAGTTATATATTTTATCATTTTATACAAGTTGTGTATCTTTATATGTTTTATGTCTTATTTTCCGCAGATCACTGTATGAACCTTAAAGAACAGGCCGGTGGAGATGAAAATTTGTTTAAAGTTGAGAAAAGGTTGAAACGTCTGCAACAAAAACATGAGAAACAGCAGGAAAAACAGTTTGAAAAAGAGAAAAATCGTGTGGATGTTTTCGACTTTCTTAATAACACACTAGGAGGAACAGAAGGTATTTATTCATTCAAACTAGTAAGGGGCAAATAGTTTATGTATATAACTGAGCCACTCAATCACCTCAATATAAAATATTTTCAGATAATCAAGCTGATCATGCTGTAATACTGAGAGAACTATTATAAAATTAATACTTGACCAATAGCTTAGAAATATATGAAAACTGTGGGAAAATACTGTACATTAATGTAGAGATTAAGACATTAAAATACATTAAAACACACAAAAAAACACCTCTGAAAACATTTTTTGCATATACATCTTTAAACTGTAAGAAATATTTGGTATGCAATATGCGATATTTTTATTTTTTTATTAATGAATCAGGGTTGCTATGCATCTAGTAAACCGAAAGAGACGGAAAAACACAGGATTTTTTTTTTGTGTGTGTCTGGGAAAAACCGGGAATTTGGAAAAATTTAATAAAAAGACTGGAATATTAGTTAATTTGGGATATTTAACTGAAAGTTTAAAATGGTAGGTCCTTGAATGGATGAAAAAATAAACTGTTGAACTAAATACGCCGATTCAAACATGTCTTGCTACCCATTAAATAAGGGTTGTGAAACGACAGAGAATGTATTTACCCATTTAAACATAAGTTACATAACTTCACACTAGACATTATGATGTAAAATGGAATTTTATCACTCATTTATTCAATCTGAGCCCCCTGGAAAAATGGGAATTTCTCCTGGAAAAAACAGGGAATTGAGTAGTAAGAAAATAGGGGTAACCCTGAGAATCCAAAAATTTCTAGGTAGATTTGTACATATATATTGACATTGCAGTTGGCGGGAAAAATTGCAGGTGTTTTCTTAACTTAACTTTTAACCCTTCATACGTAAATTAAAAATAATTAAGCTTAAAATCATACTCATTCAATTTAATTTCACCCACTTTTAATAAAATTTACAACCTGCCTAATTTTTAAATGTTTTATTTAATCATAGGCTCTCCAGAGACTTCAAACAACAAGCAAGAGAACAAAGGTCTGAAATCCGAGAGCAGCCGCGGACTAAACATGGTCAGTTTCCGTGTAGGTGAGGAAATCCGCCGAACAGAGCGTGAAATGGTGAAGCTGCAAGAATCTTTAGCCCGCCATGATGAGGGATCTCAAACCCACACTAAGCTTACCAGCAAACTAACAGATAAACAAAATGAGCTACAACAACTCCAAGCATCGGAGAGGAGTATAGACAAAGAAAGAAACCAAAGAATGGATCGCAAAAAGCTATCTGTGTTTTAACTTAGCTACAATGTTGACTCCTGTCAAAAGGTCTAAACGTTACATTCAATCATCAAAAAACATTATCTCCAAACACAATATAAATAATATTAATGAAGTTAAATAACAATATTTCATACATATGTTTAGTAGAACTTATAGGTACTAATGTGATAAACAATCTGGTACTAGCTACTGTCTTTTGTAATTTGGGAACTTTTCAAACAAAGTTTTCCACAGGATATACTTTTAAATACATACCAATTAAATTTGAAAAAATATTATTACAAGTCAACAAAAGATTAATTTTTTTTACAGTACCTAGCTTGTTCTATTGACTTTGTTAATAGCGTCGTATTTATGTTTTAAATGATAACTGGTTATTGTTTATTAATGTGTGAATGTTAAATAAAACATTTAAATAATTAATGAAACATATTTTTCCCCTCCATTTTTACATATTTCTTTCCTATTTTTTTTTTCTCTTCACCAATAATAAAATTATATCTTAGCATTTTGAATTTGTAAATAATGGTGAGAAAAATAAAACAATAAGTTATTTATGAAAACAAAAGAGTAACAAATAATTTTTATAGTTTGAAATTTAAAGTGTAATCCAACTACTGTTATATTTAGGTTATGTGCTTGTTAAAATTTAACTTGTCTTAGAAACATTGTGTAGTTGATTAAACATTTCTAACTGTAGACATATGAAATGTGATGGTTGTAAATATGTGATTGTTGAGTATATTGAAATCACACAAGCTTATTCTCTTGTCTTAATCAAGTAATTGTCAAGTAAATTTTAGTTAGCTTTTGACTTATATATCACATTTGCAAATAATAGTAATGGAAATAAATATGTATAATTAGTATTATCAATACTTGAGGAAATTACTCACTTAGTAAATAAAGAAGCGAATAAATTAAATTTAAAAAATGTGGTCAAAAAGTTACATGTACAGTACTTACCGAGAGTTGTGGTGGGACCAGGGATGCATTTTTTCCCTCATGGTTTAAATGTTCCCCACTCTAGATCTATTTCATTCCCCTATTTTAATATGACTGTGAAGGATGGGATTGCATCAGATTCCAAACAACTGCTAGAAACATTCAATTACCAAAAAACTTCCAGTCCAAGAGGATCACTTCAAATAGTTTCTAGAAGCATCTAATTTTTTATTTTATTTTATTTCCTGGGAGAGAACCACGTCAAATAATCTCTATAGAGTGTATATAACCTAAATCAGTAGCAAGATGCAGTGCTAGAAATAGATTTTTAAGGCATCTAATTTTCAAAAAAATGTCCATAAATTAATTCTGGATTTGGTTAATTTAGATATTCAAACTGTATTTACCCAAATCCAAGACGAGCACGAATCTAAGACGACCCCCAGATTTTAAATGGTTCTGGATGTATTTTTTTAAAAGTGGTATTCATTTTATCATCAATGAAGAAAATAATAATTATGCTAGACTTATTTTATTATATTTGGAAGAAGGTATAGGAAAGGTGGATAGAAACATATAAAAGGGACTAATACAATATAGATTTTACAATGAAAAGAAGAACACAGTTCACACTTTACATTGCTGCCATTGGACAAAGAGATAATGGTTGCCTCTTAAAGAAAATTGATCGTTACCACCAAATCCCTCGACCTAGGTTTCATTCTATTGGACCTCATCAGGGAGGAGTGTGAAACGCACAACGCAACTTTCTAAAAGAGGAAACAAAAAAAAAACACAAAAGGGATAAAATGGAAAATTGTAAAGAATGATAGGACACATAGATAGGAACATGTAAAAGGTATAACATAAAGGACAAAGACAGGAAAAGGACATTGGATGCGAATATATAATGTATCCATAATTCCATTTTCTTCCTTTTGTGTTTTTTTGGTTTCTTCTTTTAGGAAGTTGCGTTGCGCATTTCACACTCCTCCCTGATGAGTTCCGATAGAATGAAACCTAGGTTGGGGGATTGGGCGATGACGATCGATTTTCTTTAAGAGCAATGGCAGCAATGTAAAGTGTGAACTGTGTTCTTCTTTTCATTGTAAAAGCCACATTGTGTTCGTCCCTTTTATATGTTTCTATCCACCTTTCCTATACCTTCTTCCAAATATAATACAATTACCTCATAAAGCTAAAAAAAAAACACAAAAGGGATAAAATGGAAAATTGTAAAGAATGATAGGACACATAGATAGGAACATGTAAAAGGTATAACATAAAGGACAAAGACAGGAAAAGGACATTGGATGCGAATATATAATGTATCCATAATTCCATTTTCTTCCTTTTGTGTTTTTTTGGTTTCTTCTTTTAGGAAGTTGCGTTGCGCATTTCACACTCCTCCCTGATGAGTTCCGATAGAATGAAACCTAGGTTGGGGGATTGGGCGATGACGATCGATTTTCTTTAAGAGCAATGGCAGCAATGTAAAGTGTGAACTGTGTTCTTCTTTTCATTGTAAAAGCCACATTGTGTTCGTCCCTTTTATATGTTTCTATCCACCTTTCCTATACCTTCTTCCAAATATAATACAATTACCTCATAAAGCGAAAAGAGTTTTTCCTTATAGAGGTACATAATATATTCGCATCCAATGTCCTTTTCCTGTGTTTGTCCTAGATATTGTGTGGGGTTTCATGAATTAAAACTAAAGTTTGGCATCGCTAAAATTGTCTAGTAAACTCTACATATGATCGATTGTTGGTTTAAAATCGATTCGAGTTTTCTCATCACGTCTTAATTGACAAGTGCTAGCTATGTAGGCAAATTTTTAAGGATTAAATATGTAAAATTTGATTAGTCATTATTTGTTTTTAAATCTATTTTGATTATTGTGAATGGCTGAATTTTTAATATTGTAGTGAAGTAATTGTAAAAGTAATCAAAACCATTACAACTAAATAAAATTCAATTCGATTATGTCCATCACTATCCCCAACCCATTTGAGGCGTTAACCGTGTTGAATTCTAAAGAGTAGTATCGATATTTTTAGCGTATAGTATCAATTATTGCGATACCAGTCGATACTATGGGTATCAAGGAATTGAGTATCGTATCAGGCCATAATCCCTAGTTATTTTTAACAATAACCTAAAGAAAATAGCCTAAAAATCCATGAAAATAACCAAATATCCTGTGATCTGTGTTATACCTTTAAAATCCATGAAAATGGATAAAATTTGTAAAAAAGGGCAGCCTTGCACTATTGTATTTATATTAAATAAAAATGTAAAACGTTACATTTGATGTAGACCTAACCCATTCCTAAGTCTATGATTTTAAGACGACCCTTAGATTTTGAAACTACAAATTTGGGGAAAAAAACTTGTGTTTGATTGAGATTAATACAGTAAATCCCTAAGCTTTATTCTTTGAATTAATGTATCAGACCTAATTCTTCAAGTTACTGCAAATGTAGGTTTTGTGACCTGGTCGCTGTGAACATGACACTATAACAAGGGACAAATGCGTATGCACCACTAAGGCCTTTTGCCCAAGGAGCTACTCAACTGTGATTGGACTGTTTAGTGATTTAAGTTGATAACTGGTCAGTAACTGGTTATTATGTTTCACAAACGATGCTACCCCCGCAAGAGTGGTAAAATTTCAATCAATTTCATACTATCCAGCTGCAGACTTCTAGAATATTTAATATTTATTAATATATATTTGGAAGAAGGTATAGGAAAGGTGGATAGAAAACATAAAAGGGTGACAAACTTACTTTGCTTAATTCTACTATGCTTTAGCTTACAAGTTAGTGACAATGTAAATGGAGGGTATGTTCTAAAAACAAACTGTGAAGAGTAGTAAAAAAAAATCCACTTTATTATTGAAATCAATTTAGTCAATATATTTGAAATATGCATTAAATGATTCTTGAATTAAAGCTACTTATGCTAGCATTGCATAAACTTAAGCTGATAAGTGTTTATAAAGTGACCATTACACTAGTCAAAGAGTGGGGTTGGATTGAAACATAGTATGGTCAAGAACCGGCGTGGCCAGCTCTACTAACCTTGTCGATACATAGTACAGTCCAATTTCCTTAGTAGGAGCCTTTCACAAAATAACAAACTTTTTTTTAAGTGAACATTGATAACATTTTACTATATTACTAGTGTCATTTTATAGGTATTGATAATATATATCATAATTGACAGCTGACACATGGATATGTGAGAATAGATCTAGTAACTTTTCTAGCTATCAGGCGGTCCTTTTTGGGAAAATTGAAATTATTGGAAGTCATAGGACGGTTGCATGGCTTACAATGACATTTATAGTTAGAGACAATATCTTCTGTTCTGTGAACATACACCTTCCAAATAAATGAACAACTAGTGCATGACTCTGGGACCAACTAACTGAGTAGCAGGCTAGCTGTGGCCATTTCTTTATCAGAGAATGTAGTTAAAAATAAAATCTGATTAAAAATATGATTAAAAATTAAAAAGAGTATTTTACCCAAAACCATAATACTATGTGAGAGTTGTACATAAAGGATTATATTATTAAAGTGATCAGCTGTAGAATAGCACATGTATCGTATCTTTATTTAATGTGTGTTTGTGCGCCCCGTCCTTGATGGGTAGGCAACCTGCAAAAATATTTGAAATAATATAGTTAGATGATCATAAACATGTTGAAGTATATATAAACTACTACTACTACTACTTTATATATATATGTATACACACAACGTGTATCTAAAACATTGCATCAAACTTTGGCAGGCTATTCCTTGGGTGAAAATAGAATAATTCACATCAGCAACCTAGGGTCCATCTTGAATAATAAGGGCGGCATACACCCCTAAAAATAGAGCTAAAAACGACTGTTGTATGAAATATTAAGAAAACTGCTAAGGGTATTACAACAAATATTTGTATACTACTTATTGAAACCTTGATCATTAGTAAATTAAATGTGCTGTTACTGTTACCCACCCACATCATGTAAAAAGGACGGGGTTGTAACACTTTTTTCTGCTATAA
The DNA here is from genome assembly GCA_902151455.1 of Timema bartmani. NCBI lineage: Eukaryota > Metazoa > Arthropoda > Insecta > Phasmatodea > Timematidae > Timema > Timema bartmani. The sequence continues at coordinate 20,186 of CABFWB010004897.1, read as the reverse complement.
AATATGTCAGAGTAAGTATTACCGATTTTGACTAAAGATTACAAAACATGGAGTAAAAATTAACAAAAAAAGGTGTCTTGGAGAAACGTCTAGCTTTCCCCGTTTCCGAGATAATCATGCCTGTGTGATTCCAAAGAAAAGTGTTTATTCCTGCCAGGTAGGGAGGGAGCCAGTATAGTCTGTGTTGCTAGCTGTGTTAGATACATTTGTCTTTGAGCTCAAACTTGTGTGATTATCTCGGAAACGGGGAAAGCTAGACGTTTCTCCAAGACACCTTTTTTGTTAATTTTTACTCCATGTTTTGTAATCTTTAGTCAAAATCGGTAATACTTACTCTGACATATTTAATAGCAGAAAAAAGTGTTACAACCCCCGCTTTTTTACATAATGGGGGTGGATAACGTTAACAGCACATTTAGTTTATTAACAATCAAGGTTTCAATAAGTAGTATACAAATATTCAAATATTCGTTGTAATACCCTTAGCAGTTTTCATAATATTTCACACAACAGTCGTTTTTAGCTCTATCTTTAGGGGTGTATACCACCCTTATTATTCAAGATGGACCCTAGGTTACTGATGTGAATTATTATATTTTCACCCAAGGAATAGCCTGCCAAAGTTTGATGCAAT
>CABFWB010004897.1:0-19410 GCA_902151455.1 Timema bartmani | reverse complement strand
CTACTACTACTACTACTACTACTACTACTACTACTACTACTTTAACCATAGTTGACGATTGTTCTTGTTTTTCTTTATTAGAAAGGATTCGTGGAGTTTTAATAGTGTTCTTTTAGTTTTAGTTTTACATTAACGACTTATTAGTCATTGTGATTTTATATAATTATAAATCAAAGAATCCCAAAAATCAGGAGTGTGATTTCACCATTTCAAGATGATTTAGAAGGAAAAGGTAAAATAAAATATGTTTTCATATAATTTACTTAATCAGTGGCACCCAACCATTTACTTTGGCAGGAGGCATTCAATCAAGGCTGTAGCAAGAATGAAATTTTGATGGAGAGAGCGAGTTTGGGGTTGCACATCCTCTTAGGCCCTGAAGGTGGAGAATATTTATGAATATTAAATGCTTTTATAAATTATTTAGAGTAGTTTTATAGTAATTAAGAGATTTAAATAATACAAATGGTATCGAAGCTATTATTTGTATGTTTTTTTCAATTGTTAATTTTGTGTATAACGGTAAACCTTTTGAATGTTAGGCTTTAGCCTGAAGCCTGGTATTAAAATGTAGCCTATACATTCGACACATCTTCAACGCTAAATATTTTAGCTATACTTAATATTATTTAAATTTCTATTAACATTATTTGTGGTGTTGGGGAAAGAGAAGAGGGGTCAAATACCCTGTTTGCCCCCTCCCCCTTGGGTGCACCACTGCTTACAGCTAAAGATCTGTGTAAATTTCTTAGAAAAAAACCAATGACATAGCGATAGAGTGTTAGTAGTCCGAGATGATCTCCCCTATGTTAGTCAGAGTTTACGCATCTAAATAGCTTCTCGAGCATAAATTATCAAGTTGGGGGACTCGTTTGTTTCCAAGCAGCATTGTGTGAGATAAGTTAGGCTTTAAATAATAGTTTTAATTGCAACGTGAGTTGGACAATCAACCTGATTCCCTCTAACCAAGATGTGATGGACGCTTGATCCATGTACTTACGCATTCAGAAATATACCCATACCACTCTTAACCCCTACATTAATATTTACTTAAATTTTTAACCATGTAGATATCATTACAATTTGAGGACCGCCTTTGTGGTCTAGTGGTCAGAGGTCCCGGGTTTGATTCCCGGCACGTCCAGATTATCTGAGAAGCAGAACCATTTTTCTCTAGGCACATATCTTCAAATATTTCCCTTGAAATAATCCCTTGACGTTCTTGGACAACGGTGGTTGAGGGTCCTCGGGCCCCCAAATCTCCCCTGCAACTTTTAGAGTACAGCATACCTATTAATTTTTCTCAGAATACGCCACTGTATAAAATTGTAATTACTCTAACTGGGTAGGGGTGAGGAAGGAAGCATTTTTGAGGTAATCTACCCGCATTTGCATGGAAGAAGAGTAGGAAATTATTTAAGGGAAAACCACCCTCAGTAGACCTGACCGGGATTCAAACTCTGATCTCATCATCAGCAAGCCAGTCTTAACATGAGAGTGACGCTTTAGACTATTTGGCCACTGGAGCGTGCAGAGATCCTATTGATAACATTGGTTGTTATGAACTAAGTGATTCTTCCTTTGTCGACAATTGTAAGCTTTGTGATGCTGGTTTAAGTTGAGAGTGTGAGCTACTTCGGTGGCCGCATGCTCTAACGCGCTAATCTCATGTTGGACTAGACTGACAAAGACGGGGAGATCGGGGTTCGATTCCTGTCAGGTTCACTGAGGGTGTTTTTTTTCCTAAATGATTTTCCACTCTCCCTCCACGCAAATTTAGGTGTACTTAATTAAGATTTCCTAATCCCTAACCCATTAGTGTAATTAGTACATAAGTGTATAACCTGAACAAGTAGTAAGACACGGTGTTAAAAAAAAGTTTGAAGTGTAGGGGATGCGAGAAAAGATAGTCGTTTTTGCAGTTTTTTATAGCAAACCTTTTTTTTTAGCCAGAGTAAATAAAATACCGTTTCGGTAGAAACGTGTAGTTTAATTTTCTTCGTATGGTGACCTCAACAGTTTTTGAATATCTGTCATGGTTGTCCTGGAATTTAATGACAACTTTTTCTTTCCGTTTAAAAAGTTTGGCATCTAATGCCGCTATGCTCTTGACGGATATTCAACAACTGTTGATATCAACTTATGAAGAAAATTAAACTCAATGTTTATACCAGAGATATATTTTATTTATTTTGGTAAAAAAAAAAATTTTTGCCATAAAAACTGCGTCACATACACTTCCGCCTTGGGCCTTGTTCTTGGAATATTCAAGTCTGATATCCTAATAACGATTTTACTTGCTCAGTAAAGTGAAGTTAAACATTTTATTCCTCCAAGCATTGTAATCATTTTTCTTGTTTTTGTTTTTTTTATCTGCTATTAGGTTAAAGATGATTATAAGATTTTAAGAGAATATGTACCCCACAATTACGTGAAGGAATAGTTGAAAAAAGTTTCGAATTTTTTTTTTTTTGTACAACCAGATAGGCCCTAAGATTAAAACCAAGGTCATCATTTCACTGGCAAATTAGACTGGATGAGCTTGACATTTAGTCGGCATTCCCACCGATGCGGTTTCTCTTACGTAATAAAAAATAAGTCGAAGTTCGATCCCCGTCTGGTGCACTGAGGTTGGTTTTTCCTAAATGGTTTTAAACTCTCATTACACGCAACTACGGGTGCATTTCCTCTAGATTAAGCCTTCCTAATCCCTAACTCATTAGTGTAATTAGTACATATGTGTATAACCTGAACGGGTAGTAAGACGTAGTGCTAAAACAAAAAGTTTTACTCGTGTCACGTTAGAATGTAATAATACAATAAAAATATTTGGGGGATTTATTTTAAATTATGTTTATCTGCGAATAGATGTGTTGCCAATTTTCTACAGCAATAACTTTCTTGGAATATCATGACATGTACAAAAGTTACTAAATACTTTCTTATATTCGAATCAAGGCCGTAGCCAGGGAGGGCTTGGGGGTTCAAACCCCCTTAAATTTTATGAACAAAATATATATTTGCTTTATTTATGGTTCAAACAATATCAAAATTAAGATACAAGTACAAATTAAGGGGCTGTGTTACCCATAAAAAGCACTTCAGAGAGCTTCTAGAGGTGTTTAGTATTTAGAATTTTTCCTAGCCTCTAGTAGTTAGGGGGTTATTTTGTTATAAAAACATTTCAGATAACTTCTAGAACTGTTTATAATTTAGACTTTTTTCTAGCTTCCAGCAATTGAGGGATGTGCCCCCCTGCCATTATTGGCTGGCTACGGTCTTGATTCAAATGTCAAGTCATTGTGATCTGTAGTTATCACTTAAATCAATACTGATAAAATAACACTAATACATAATAAAATTATATTAAAATGTCAGTGTTGACCACAAAAGAAATGATTGTGTATTTTCTAAATTGTTCTTCCTACCACGTTATTATTGTAAGTCAATAGTCCTGATATACGAATGGTTTTATTTTTATTGGAAAGTTGGTTCTACACGTATTTTTGACGTCAAAACTTATGCCCTGCTCCCGCCCCTCAAACGTATTTACGGCAGTTTTGATAGAAAATGTTATCCAATCTTTCACCATCTCCCATATTTTCCCGGTAGGAGCGCTCTCTACTCGGTGCGAGAAGTCACCAAGACACGGAGAGATACAATCTCTGAATTAAACATACTCCGCCCCCGGGCTGGTGGTGTACCACGTTTATCCAGTGGTTTAAATTGAAAATCTCCTCCCCCTCACTCCACCTTTTTTCCTCTCTCTCTCTCTCTCTCTCTGTCGAGTTAGGCGTCGCTTCTATCGCCGCTCCAAATTGAAACCGAGATGGAAGTCAATTGGACATTATGTAAATTTCGCTGCTGTCTGCCGCGAATCAAAAGCTAATTCAACCCGCCCGGGGCTGCGGCCCCAAACTCGCCTGGTAAACAGTGGGAACCGAGGAACAGTCACAAATTGGAGCTAACTCAAAGGAAAAGGGGTGTGGGGGAGAGGAAAGTGTCAGCTTTTGAAATAATAGAGCAATAAAGCTACATCAAGGAAAAAAGGAAAGAAAGCGGATTAGTAGATTTTGGAGACTAGTTATTAATTGGTTTTGTCGTGGTGTGATACATGGTTGCGGTGAGGGCGTCACTTCGCAAAAGAGTGCTTTGTTTTATTTTCATTTTTCACGGCAAATATAAAAAATACAAGATAATCTACATCTTTACATTCCCTCTATCATTTCGTTTTTTCGTGCACCGCATTCTTCTATCCGTTCAAGCTCTTCGCATATTTATACTAATAGGGACGGGAAGAGAACGATATAAATTAGAGTAAATGTATACGAATTTGCATGGAGGGTGGATGAGAAACCATCAAGGAAAAAAACTCACCCACGGTACCGAACAAGCTATCGTAGAAAAAATAAATGACCAATCTCGAGAACACAAGGTGCTTAAGGCCCCATTTAACGACACGATGAACTCTAAGTTGAAGATTATGAAGAAAAAAATATCTCGGGGGGGAGGGTGTGGGGGACCTAAATTCTGTAAACTACTAGTGAAGGAGTAAAAGCTGTTTAGATGGGGGGTCCTTGAGTGTCAATCATACCCAAACTCTCCCCCTTTGTCCGAGTGAGGTGAGGAAGGTAGCCAGCCAGGTATTTATGGGTCATTATCTCCCCCAAGTAAAGTAAAAAAGACAGAAATAGCTTGATCTCAAGTGCAGACAAGCTTTTTGAGCTCCAACTTCAAATGATCAAACCACTCTGGATGCTAATAGTTTAAATTTTCATTTATTCTTTTTTTTTGTAGGTACCTAACACATTTAACAAAATTTTACTTTGATTAAATATTTTTTACTTTAATTTTTTAATTATCAAACACATTTTACAATAAATGCTGATAAATGAAAACACTTTTAATCATTAATACCCGCTTCATTGGCTGCTTGGTTTAAGGCATCACTCTCGCAATAAATTAGACTGCCAAGGCGGGGAGGTCGGGCCTCGATTCCGGTCAGGTGTACTGAGCGTGGTTTATCCTGAATGAAAGACAAAATAATAAGAAAATGCTTTATCAATAAGATTATTTTGGAAGAAATTTAACAAAACGCGATTTTAATTCGATTGAGATAAAAAATTATTTAAATGTGTGCGTAAGTAGACATATTTGGTGAGATCCTGCCTGCTGCTGGAGATCACGTGACCCACGTAGGCCTACCTGGGGTTGTGATGACGAACTTGACGTGGTCTTGATTTCAAGTTCACGTCACACACATAATTAGGTCAGAGAAAGATGGGTTTTCAACAGAAGTTATATTGAAGGGTCGTGACGAGAGTTGTGAGCAGCGGTGGGGACGCACGTACACCTTTTAGAGAAACACTTTGCGGACTAAAGAAAAGCTGCGTGAAAGCACAAGAGAACAAAATGTACCACCCTTACAAAAATAAATTAATGAAAAAGGGTGGTAGACAGAAAAATATTATAGTTATTTAAAATAATAATGAATTAACATAAGAAATATTTAATTATGTAAGCAATAATTAAATTTATATTAAAATAATAAAATATAAAGAAATAAAGACTAAACAAAACGCTTGGCTCTTCACTAATTATTAAAATAAAATAAACATTAATTGTTTTTAATAATTTTCAAAGCAATTATTCATAGAAAAAAATTATTTCAATTAATTTATTTTGTGGGAGTGAACTAATCTGAACTTAATCTAATTAACATAAACATCATAGGCCAAACCTAAATGCACTTTGATTGACTTCACCCAAATAGATTAAAACTCTGGTAGTCTGAAATTCCGGATAATCTGATTAGAGGACCATTTATTGGCATTCCTTTCCCCCTTTCTTGAGTTAGCCACAAAAAAAGTGCCCCATCAAGCTTGGCAAACAATTACTCTTTCAATGTTCAACGACTATTCAGAGATTCAATCAATGTTGAGGAACTAAACAATTACATTTTAGTAGGGGTGTGCGAAGTCCACTTTTTCAATTCGAAGCGAACTCGAATCGAATATATGAGATATTCTCGAGGCCGAATCGAAGTTAGAATATTTTTTGTTAGTTTTTTTTACACTAGAAAAATATATTATATTGTTGTTTATTAAACTTTATTTATTGAAATTACTTATAAAATGTTTGATTGTACTTATTGTTACTAATATTTCATTTTTAATTTAATATATCAAGTTATATTACAACTTACCATTTAATTACTTAGGATTTTAAATAAATATTATTTTAGGTTATTCTATATATAAATAGCAATAATTGACCATAAATCGAGTATTTTAGCTGATTATTTTCGAAGTGAAGCTGAAGCTGACATTTGTTTCGAAGTTTCGAAGCCGAGTCGAAGCTTCGCACTACCATACATTTTAGAACGATTTTTTTTTTCATTCGCTGTGGATTTTCCAACTACAAATTTCTTGGCTAGTTTATTCCCACTTTTACAATTACCGAGACATTTTAAAACTTCCATTTTTTTTCCATAGGCCAGGTAGGCCCCCCTATTGTTACTTCAAATATTGTGTTCAATGAGGCAGGCACACACAAAACGTAATAAATAATTACTTAGTGTGATAAGGATGCACATAATTCTTATTACAATTAAAAAAAAGCTCTAAATAACTTCTAAACGCTTCTGATTTGATCACTCCTAATAGAATATAAATATATGGAATTTAAAAATATTCGGGAGTGGACTACTCTAAATAGGCCTAACTTTCATAAATAAAAGCTAAATGGAAATATATTCTTATGAAGCTACTCAGGATCAGTGGCAGTGTAACTGAGGGGTAAGGGGGGGGCACTGCCCCTGGGACTAATTAGCCCTCTGGGAAGAATTTACGCCCTCCTAGATAAATTTCAAATCCCCCTACAGTATCGACTATTAAGCTAAGAGATTGCCTTAAATAAAACTCCAAATGATTTCTAGATGCAATAAATGTAAAAAAATTGTCTGGAGAAGACCACCCCAAATAACTTCTAGAGTCATGTAACTGTAAGAAAAAATCAGTCTAGGAGCGTTCTAAATAGCTTCTAAGGGCCCTCTAAATTAAAAAAAAAAAAAATCTAGGTGAGGGCCACTCCAGTTAAGTTTTAAATTGTTGTAATTTTGAAGAATTTTCTTGCAATAAGCAGTACTAATAGTTTTTGAAAGCCTTTAATTTTTTTAAATTGGCCAGTAGAACTTCAAACATCTGCTAGAGCCATTTCAAATAGCTTCCAAGCAGATCCAATTTTCAAAATATTGCCGAGTGAAGACCACTTCAAATAGATTTTAAAGGCATCTACTTTTCGAGAAAAATTCAGGCGAGGGGCAATCTAAATATCTAAATAACTTCTAGAAACAACCCAATTTCAAAACATTTCAGAGGGAAGACCCCTTCAAATAGCTTTTTAGCTTTTAGAAAATCTAAATTTAGAAGAAAAAAACCCTCAGGTTAAGGACTTTTTAAATTAGCTTCTAGACTCTTAGAAGCAACACAATTTAAAAAATTTCCTGAAGGAGAAATAGGCCTATTTCAAATAGCTTCTAGGAGAATCCAAATTTAAATAAATCGAAGAAAGGACTATTCTAAACAGCTTTTAAAAGAGTATAATTTCCGAAAATTTAGGTAAGGACCACTCCAAATTAGTAACTGCGAAAGCGGGGAGTGGGGTGTAGGGGAAGTTATTGCGTCTTCTGGAATAAACTAGATGTATTTCACACCTTCTGATATTCTCGAAATTGAAGCTGAAAAACTTGAATTAAACTACAAATAGCTTCTAAGAGTTTTCAATTTTTTTAATGCGCCAGGTAAAGGACCACTTTAAATAATTTCTAGAGGTATCAAATTTGAAAGATTTTCTGAAATGGATGCAAATAGATTATAGATTCAAATAATAATTTTAAAAAAACAGGCAGTAACAACTTCAAATAGCTTTTAAAAGTATCCAATTTTTAAAAAATGTTCAAGTGAGTATTATTTCAAATAGCATCTAAATATATATAATATTTTTTTTAAACTGCTGGAGAAAACCACTTTAAAATCTTCTAGAGGTATCTGGTTGTCGAACAAAAAATAAGGTCAAGATCACTCTAAATTGTTTCAAGGAGCATCCAAATTTCAAATATTTCTAGGGGAGGACAACTTTAAATAGATTTTAAAGGAATCAGATTTTTTTAAATTCAATATGAGAACTATTCAAAATAGCTTCTAAAGGCATATAATTTTCAAAAATTTGCCGAAGGAGAACCACTCCAAATAACTTATATAAGCATTCAAATTTCAAAAAAATTTGGAGAAGACTACTAATAAAAACATTTCCATATTCAAAAATTGTGAGGAGGATCACTTCAAATAGCTTCTAAGGACATCTAATTTTCAAACATTTATTGGGGAAGGGTGGGAAGTCAAGTCCCCCAACCCCCTACACAAATAAGGTTCCTTCACCACTGTTCAGAATCATCAAAGAACGTTAAGATTCTCAATTGAATCTCTAGACTCCTATGAACATCTAAAGCACAGAGTTCTGATGATACTTTGTTCGATGAGACTTACAGCAAAACTTTAAAGACATTTGAGGAAATTAATTAAAAGTTCTATCAGTTAAACAAAGACTATGCTAAGACGACAGTTAGAAAAACAAATACTTTTCATGAATAAAGAAAAATGAAATTAATATAAATGTGTCAATTCCTTATTTCAAGGTACTGTCAAACAATTTTAAAAAAAAGTTACAACCGAAGGCAATATGGTTAGATTTGACATTGATATAGCTGATTTCAGTTATACCAAGTCTTTTTCTTTATTTTATGGAATTAGAAGGAGAAATAGGTTTTTTTTTCAATATGCGTATTTTAGTATAGTTTCTAATGGATTTTCGCAATTTATTAAGGATATCAAAGACTTTAACGTGACTCCTGTCACAAGTACCGCTTTTTATAAACTGATTCAGGCCAAGAATAAACTACAATTATTCAGGACCATCTGGATAAATTGATGCTTCGATATAGTGAACAATTTGGATGTTGATCAAGTGATTGAAAAACTGAAAAGCTTTATGTAAATAGGTGTAATAAGTGCAAAAAGGGTAAAAAGTTATTCTAATCAAAAAAGATTAAAAGGGTAAGTAGAAAGGGTTAAAGTATAAAAAGGAATACAATAATTAAAAGGTATGTAAGGAAAAAAGGGAAAACTCCAAATATTCAAAAAATTCTTAAAAGGTAGATAGGACAAAAAGGGTAAAAGCGTTTAAAGGGATATAAACAGTAAAAGTGCCAAAAGGGCAAAAAAGGTACAAAGTAAATATTATCAAATAGGATATAAAAGTTAAAGATGTAAAAATAGGCAATAAGGGAAAAAGGACAAATGCTCAAAAAGGGTAAAAAGTACAAAAGGAGCAAAATTGAAAAAAAATGCTAAAAAGGTAGATGGGACAAGAAGGGTAAAAGTAATAAAAGGGTAAAAGTACCAAAAGGGCAAAAAGAATAAAAAAATAAAAATGTGCCAAAAGGGTCAAAAAAGTTAAATAAGGCAAAAAGAACAAACGGGTTAAGGGGGGTAAAAATGCCAAAAAGGCAAAAAGTGTAAAATTGCCAAAAGGTAGGTCTACCTAAAGTGTAAAAGTGTTAAAAAGGACTAAAAGGGCAAAAAGCACACTTAGTGCAAAAAAGGAAAAGGGTAAATGGGATAAAAGTGGTATAAAATCCTAATATTTTTGATTAGATCTACTTTTTATCCTTTTTACTCTTTTTGTCCCTTTTGCACTTTTTATAACTTTTTAACCATTTTACCCTAAAATAAAACCCTATTTTCCACTTTGTCCTTTTTTGGTTTATTACCCTGTCTGCACTTTTTTTTAAAAACTAATTGATAACCTATACCTTCTTACACTTTTTGTTTTTTGCTCTTTTTACCCCATGCCAGAAAAGTTTACATACTGGAAAACTAAAAATATTTCTCTGGGAAATTGGGGTGTGGAGGCTATAAATATACAAATCACTTTAAGTGAGGTATAACAATAAAATTTGACAAACATGTAGAAGTACTACTCTAAATATTCAAATAATTTCTAAAAAATTAATTTCAAAGTTCGATTCAGCGAAATGGGGGAGGGCGGATTCCACATTTTCAAAGCTAATTGAAACAAATACTTACCAATGTGGTATATAACAACATTAAGCAGAGAGATAACTGTACCTTACCATAAAATATGATAATTTTAAATTTTAAAATGGAACTTTGGGAAATATAAGGGCGTTGTAGATAGAAAACAAAGCTTTTAGCTGCGATGATAAAGAATTGTCAGGAATGTAGTGCCAAATACCCAAATAGCTAGTAGGTATTTAAATTTTCTAATTCGGGGTTTGTGAAATATTTGGAGGGGATTTCCAAAATCTACATTAAAAACTGCTTTTCACTTTGGTTCAAGATTTAAATTTGTCAGCTTGTTATAAGATACACCTCAAACATTATGAAAACAAAGTTAATTTCAAAATGAAAGATCAGAAAATGGGAAAATGGGCATCCTCTCCAAAAATGTCAAAGCTAATATAATATAACATTTCCTTTTATATTTACTTACAGGTATAGGGACAACACCAAATAACCAGAAGCGTCTGACTTTTTTAAATTTCAAAACATGGGTAAGAGAATTGGATTGGAGTGGGAGTAGGGGGATTTAAATTTCCAACCGTATATAAAAAACACTTTTTGATGCAGTAGGAAAATGATAGACTTGCAAGTAGTTACAAAGACCACTCCAGATGATCAGAAAATATTGAAAATTGGTTTCAAAATTTAAGGCGTAGGCTATAAGATTTCACACTCAATGAGAAAAAAAAACTGCTTGATGTATTAGAAAATCGAAACATCACCGGTAATTACAGGGAGCAATATGTATCTATAAAACGCCATTATTTCATTTATGATGGGTTTTCTAACTTTGATGCTCTTTTTACAAATTTCGTTTAGTAATAATGTATAGTGCACCGTTATACTTCTATTATGATCGCTTTTATGCAAAGATTTTTGAATTACAGTAAATACCTATTTTGACATAATGTTTTAGTCAGTCTGTCTATTTTTCACGTTTAGTCACATCATTTAAACCAATAAAGAATTAATATATAAAATTACATAAGCTTTTGGATACTTTTACCTTTAGTTAATTTTATATTATAATTAAAAATTAGTTCTAGTAACAGATACACGGCACACTCATATTCTTACAAAAATAAAATCTATAACATGGCTAAATATTGTGTGTAGACTACTAAATTGGTTAAGATTTGTACACGCAAAGTATGAACGATTAATTGAACTAATCGCTCGCTTTCTGTACCCGGGTTCAAGCAGCATTAGGGGTTTACTAGGTCTAATATTTTTAAGTATGGTTAGTTAAATCCCTAATTTAATTTACTTTTTAATCACCGCGTCTTACTACCTGTTCAGGCTATACGCATATATGATAATTATTCTAATGGGGTAGGGTTGAGAAAGAAAGAATCTTAGAAGTAATCTACCCGCATTCGCGTGGAAGGAGAGTGGGAAACAATTTAGGAAAATCCGCCCTCAATAGACAGGACTAGGATTTGAACCTCTATTTCTCCATTAGCAGCAGACCAATCCAACACGAGAGTGACGTCTTAGACCATTCGACCACTGAAGTGAGTATCGATCCTTAATTTTTTCTATACTTAGCACCCATACTTTATATAAGCGAATGGTAATACAGTTTCACGTCAACTTTGGTTTGTAAAATACATTATAAACAATAATATCTGGCTTATTGAAAAGTGCATTTATTCATTAATGAATTAGACACCCTTTGGTTTGGGCTTGTGTGTTCCGTCTAGAGATAGCCCTAGTAACAAAGGGCGAGATTTTAGCGTTACAACCTCTAAGTAGATAACAAATTTCTCGATAATTCAGCTTTGGATTATAAATATGTTTATAATAAATTGGTCCTAAGGAATTTAAAAGTAAGAACTCCTTTTATAAAAAGTCAAAACGCTGTGTTATTACCTTTTTAGGTTGTGTCAAAAATAGTCAATTTTGGCATATTTTCACAAATGATAAAAAATAAAGTAAGTAAAAAACAGAAAAGTTAGGAGCAGGTCCCACCTTTATATCCTTCCTTTACAAAATAAAACAAGTCCCTTGTTCTTGCGATGTATTTACGAGGCTGTATAGGTTACGTAAGTTGGTAATGCAAACCAGCAAATACATCGCTCTGAAATGGGCTCTTAAAAAGTCTTGTCAGAAAGAAGTTCGGACTTGAATATCTTCACGTATTCTTACACAAATAAAAATAAAAAAGCAAACATTAAAAAAAAACTTTTGAGGGGTAGACTATCATTAAACTGCTAAGTTTATGCATTTTTTTTATTCAAATTTTTTATTATTTCATTAGTTATTTAAACCATCATTTTCCCCTCTCCCCTCCTTTTCATCCAATTTAACATTTTACAATCTGTGCAAAAATGTTGTAAAAAATTTCTCTACAAAGGAAAGGAGAGCTTCAAAATGCCTGAAGTTGGCCCTGGGTACAGACGAAGTATACACCAGATCCACAGCCTCCAGGTTAAAATGGCTGCGCTCTTTGAGAGAGCTTTAAATCCGTCAACACGGGGATCGCTAGGTGCGATGAAAACATCGCTATCAAGCAGTTATTAAAAAAAAAATCACTCTAAAGATGGTTTTACTAAAGAATCTCAAAAACTTCCTTCTAGTGTCAATAAGCCGGCTTTCACAATTATAGGCTCAGGCAGTGGCTCTACCCTCTCCCCATAAGCCAACCCTCCTCCCCAAACGAGACAACTTTAGGTCCTTCGTCCACCGAGAAGACCAAAACCAAGCAATTAATCACTCACGACCAAGAAACCATTCATCCAGGCACATTTTATATTTAAACGATGCTTCACCCTTCCACCGAGGAGACTATGACTTTATCACTGGGCGATATATCGTAAGGAGACCAAACATGTTGGTCGCCAGGTTATATAAGTTGCCTGTTAGTCGTTGCGGCTTGCACTTGTGGAGCTGTATGCAGTGTTTTATTTCCATTTGTGCAAGCCTAAGATTCGATCTTTTCGCGTTTTTCCTGCAAGTTTTCTCTTCTGGGTTACTGCTTTACGGTAGTGTGTATTCTTCTTCTTGATAGTTGGACCTACGAGTCGTTCAAGCTCTTCAAAAGTTTTCATTCTCATTCTATACGTTTGAACCACTTTTTTTTTCTTTTTTTTCAAAATCCGGATGAATCCTAAATTATTTCCGGGCCTTTTTACGAGCTTTTAAGTACATGTAGCCAACAACCTGGTCCTCATCTGACGACGACATTATAGCGACTGATAGAAAATATGTTTATTGTGTGGACGAGAAACGGTGCAACTTATAGTAAGTGACCATTTGCCCGCGATGTATCGCGTCACGTTGGTTTTTCCGGTGGACGAACTGCACATGACTCGCCAGATGTGTTTGTGACTGTGAGGTCATTAGAAGAGAGTGCATCACTGTACTGTACATGCTAATTATGTTGGTTGTTGTTGGTTGCATGCACTGTATAGTAATAACAAGTATCCTATATTATTTACTTAATCCTAATACATATTATTTTAGCTTAAGAATATTAGATTTTAGAAAGTGAATAAAATTAATACAGTTTTTAAACTTGGCATATATAATTGTGAAAGCAGTTAATATAACATCTAGACATTTCTGGAGCCTTCCAGGGGAGCTCTGTCCCCCATATAGTAAAGATGGCCACCAAAGTATAATTCATTATTTATTTTATATAAATTAGTAGCGATAGAATTTATTTGGTTATGGTGTGTGTATGGGGGAGGGAGGAAGGAGGTGGGACTGTGGGAGTGAGGAAAAAAGTGGTTTTTGAGGGGCTTGGCTCACCAAGCTAAAGAGGAACTGGGGACGATTTCCCAACCAATTTTGGAAAATTGGATGCCTCTACAATTTTTTTGGAATGGTCCTTCTTCGGAAAATTCTGTAAAATCAAATGCCTCTGGAAACTATTATATGTGATGGTAAACGCCTATATCTCTTTTGAAAATTAGATTGCTCTAGAAACTATTTGGAATGTAAGATCACCGGTAATTTTTATATTTGGAGACTTCTAAAAGTTATTTGGAATGGTCCTCTGATAATAGCGAGGATTGTAGCTTCTCTCTTCTTGACTGGGCGGGTTGAGGACTCCCAGCAGAGAGTGCCAATCCAACAACTGTGGCGAGGATTGTAGCTTCTCTCTTCTTGACTGGGCGGGTTGAGGACTCCCAGCAGTGTGTGCCAATCCAACAACTGTGGCGAGGATTGTAGCCTCTCCCTTCTTGACTGGGCGGGTTGAGGACTCCCAGCAGGCAGTGCCAATCATTCACGCAGTCTGCTAACGAGACGATGGACGACGAAAAATTCTGCCCACTTGAGCATGTACGCTCGCCTGGGGTTCGGCGTGGGGGGACGACGAGATTTTGATCCGTGCAGACAACCACAGAAACATCACGTTCCTGCTGGTACGCCGCCAGACGTAGCTTCGTGCAGTGGTGGGTCGTGGAGTGTTTGTTGCCAGAGTAAGCAGCGTTAGTTTATATAGTATCTGTGATATTTGTTCCCATCACCCATTAAGTAGAACACTCATTGCTCAGGTATTATTTCCCCACTTTAGAGACCAAATGGTATAATACGTTACTCTCACAATAGACTGGACTTCCGAGATTGCGGTTAGAATTCTGATTGCTTGAACTGAAGCTGTTTTTTTCCTTAACTTTTTTTCCGAGTGATTTCCACTTTAATGTGGGTAAATTTGTTCAAAGTTCAACCTTCCTCATCCTTAGCATTCTAGAGTAATTATTGCATATGCGTGTGGACCGAACGGATACTAAGACGCGGTCACAAAAAATAAAATAGTAAGTAAACCTGTACATATAATTATAAATACTTTCTCATGTGAGGTATGAAGAACAGAACTCGTGTATGAACTATTAAATGAGGAGCGAGGGAAAGAAGCTATATCACATAATATACAGTTTTAACACTCTGCTTACCCTGACAACACTCCACGACACGCCATTGGTCACGTGTGGAGCATTTCGTCGGTACAACATCAACAACACTTGACCGCGGGACTAAAGACGAAACGGACAATCTCTTATATTGGCCAGTCAGTCGAGAGAAAAATTAGGCGATCAGGCTTTTCAACTACACTTTTGATAGGAGGTTTAACTCAAGCAGCTTTAGTGTCACTCGTCATAATGTCCGCTTAGATCTGGGGTCGGCAACCCGTCGATATCGGAGCAATTTTCAGTCGATCATGTAAGAAAACACCCGCCTCGGTGGCGTAGTTAGCTAATGCGCTAGATTAGTGTTGAGCTAGACTGCTGAGGACAGGGAGATAGAGGTTCTAATCTCGCTAAGGTGAATTGGCGATCTTTTTCATAAATGGTTTTCCAATCTCCCTCCATGCAAATGCGGGTACACTTCTTCTAAATTCAAACTTACTCATCCCTAATACATTAGCCTAAAAGGGTGATGAAACGTAGTAAAAAAAATCCCTGCCCTATTCGGTTAAGTATGTGGATAGCTGGGATGGGTTTTAAACGAGGTGCAAACAAAAAATAACAGGTCTACATTCTCTTTTACTCAATAGAATTTAGCCTTAAGCTACGACAATTTAATCCTAGAACCAAAATACAGGTCAATCTTGATAGAAACCTTATTGACGGTTACAAAAGTTACTAAAACAATTTTCACATATTTATGCTTCAAATAACGCTACCTTTAGCTAAAGCTTTTGTTATTATAATATTTATACCAATAAAATAATACTTAAAGTAATGTAGTAGAATGTTATCATTGTTGGCCACAAATTAAAATGGCTATTAAAGTTTCTTCTTAGCAAAATCCTACTATTAGATGTGTATGACACGTGGTTTACTAGCATGTGTTGAGGGAACTCTAATGATCAAGGCGCTCAATGGCTCCGACTTCTATTTTGGGTCAACTAAGTCGTTTCACTCGTTTTGAATGTAAACGACAAGTTAAAGCTATCTTTACAAATCCATACTTAATTTTTAAAATTTTATTTATTATTTTATTTATCTTAATATTTTATTTAGTGTCAATATATTAGTCTCGTCCCCTTATTGAATCATACCCATGGTGACATTCACCTTGTTGATAAAGCTGCAGATGGTCACACAAAAATGAGACCAGGGCGTGTGACCTTAGTCAAAAGAGAGGAATGATAGTTCTAGTTTTACAGGAGTGTCTAGACTTTTTGCTCTAGGGATCTACTCCAGAGAAGGAAAATCCTTTGTGATCTACTACAAAACCATAGGCTTAAATAATTGTTTGTTTCATTGGTAAAAAAAAATAGCCCAATTTTGTGTTTAATAGTAAAATAATTATATTGCATAAAAAAAACTTATAGTCCTTTCACAAACTGAGTTTTTCATCAAGCCACATAATTTATATAATTTCCCTGAAAACAATATTTTCTCATTAAACACTTGACTTTAAAGTTGATGCATGACTCCCCATAATCTTAGGATAGTGTTGAATGATATAGTTCATAATTAGCCTGGTATAAACAAAAGCAGGATTGTAAATGCTTATCAATCAGAGAGCTTCGATATTTCGATTTTCTAATGTTGATTTGAGAAAAATCTGCAACCCCTCTCTTTCATTTTCTTTTTCTCAATCTCTTTTTAAGAAAATAACCCGAACGCGTAATAAGACGCAGTGCTAAAAAATAATAATTTTTAATCGATCGACCAGGCGATCAACCAAACTAGCGGCCGTGGTCAACCGGTAGATCGCGATCGACTGCTTGGCCACCTAGTATATTTCAATGGGCTCCCTATTGACAACCACAAAAAATAGATTCCAGGTTGTTTATTTACCAAATAGCGAAAAGTAAAATAAACTAATTCACAGTTAGATATTTTTGAACCTGCTCAGAATCAAACCCTTGGATCAATAGATATAATTAATTACTTACTCATCAGTTGAGTATTAACTGCGATCCAAGTCTTAAGGAAACTAAACTATGTTTATATAATTGTAGTTATTAAAATTAAAATAAATTTTATTTCTTGATTTATACCCGAATGAATATTTTTTTAAATTCAATAAAAATATATTTTTAATAATTTGCTTTATTATTATAATAATGCTTAGTAAAGTATACAAGTAGGAGTAGGCTACTTATTAATTAAATGAAAATGCGTTTGTTCATATTGATACTAGATTTTATTCGTTTGTATTTTTGTGTGAAATGCGGTCGATTTACGCCATTGTTTTTATTACTTATATTCTAACCTGTTTTTATAACCTTTGGTGAATTTACTTTTTCAACTTCTCTTATAACCTTCGATTTGAAACAACTTCTCAACAAAGAGCGAAATAATTACCTACGGAATTGTCTTAAAAAAGATAAATAATTTGTTGAAATAAAATTTCGGGTGGAAATAAAATACAAACTTGAGTCATAAAATAAAATTATTGAAGAACTAGACTTCTAAAGGAGATGCAAATAATTGAAAAAATGTTTCAATTCATCTGAAGACAATGAAGGTGTCATTAAATTTAAAAAAAACGTAAGTTATTACGAAAATACATTCTCACGTTTTCAAGTGTGTTCTAATTTACAAATATAAGCTAGTTATTATGATTGTTGTGTTTTTACTTTCTAACTTAGAGAAAGTGTTGTAATCGTTATCTTTTATGACATCGAAATGATGATGGATCTTAACTTTTTATGTGGCCTAACTCAAAAAGCCGCTGTCTATTTATTGCTAGGACTACAGCCAAAACGAATTGGTGAATTTCGATCAAACTTTATATTTAGAAGCTTTTTTTTTTAAAAAAATCACTTCGTTATAATACCTGTTCAGGTTATACGCATATCTGATAATTACTCTAACGTGGTAGGAATGAGAAAGGAAGCATTTTAGAGGCAATCTACACGCATTTATCTGGAAGGAGAGTGAAAAACAATATAGGGAAAAAACACACTCAGTAGTCCCTACCGAGACTCAAACCCCGATCTCCCCATCTTCAGCAGGCTAGACTAACACGACAGTGACGCCTTAAACCATTCGGCCACTTAAGCGGATGTTATTTAGCTGCTATATTGTCATACCTCAATGCAAAATCGGAATTTTTATTTTAGCCTTAAAGCTATGGGCAGTTTACCAATTAATTATTTTTGAAAATTTCTATACGATAATATTAAAAAAGAATATATAGGTATTGTTTTACATAGACTACATGTTAAAGGTAAGGGTAGTTTACTTATGACTGATTTTATTTTATTTGAAATATTTTTAAAATTGCTTCAAAAGTTTTGCTTAAAATTGGTATCTAGTTTGTGTTTTACACATTAAGAATTCATTTATGTATTTTCGAAAAAGATTTATGTACCTGATTAACTTAGGCCTACTTATTTTTGAAAATTAAAATTTTTTAAGGATGGCTACAACAATTTTGTTTAGCATTTATATCAAAATAGTAGCTCGTATAATTATCAAAATAACTTAATATGTTTTTAAAGAAATAAGTTATAATCCCTAAGGGTAAGCCTACTTTCATTAATCAATTTCAAAAACCAATCAACGGACGGAGGAAAATTGATTGAGTTTAAAATTTATATTACCTAAGCTTAGCCTATTAATTTGGTGTTTGTTGGAGATAAATTTTATTTTTCGATCTTATTACTGTTTCCAGCTTGTGGCCTGGATCAGTTTTTTATTCACGTTATGGA
Source organism: Timema bartmani (assembly GCA_902151455.1). Taxonomy (NCBI): domain Eukaryota; kingdom Metazoa; phylum Arthropoda; class Insecta; order Phasmatodea; family Timematidae; genus Timema; species Timema bartmani. The sequence continues at coordinate 648 of CABFWB010004897.1, read as the reverse complement.
CCCATATTTTCCCCTACCGGCTTGCTAGGCCAGTCGTATGACTTATAATTTAAATTAAGACAAGGACAGGCACAACATCCAGTCCTCAGCTATTTATGCATCACCGTGAAAGGATAAACCCATATTTCACAAAGGATAAATGTTTCGGTTATGCCGGGAATCAAACCCGAGTCTATTAGCTCAGTGCCAGAGACTCTACCGACTGAGCTAAGGTGTCGGATTAATGAGATATATAAACTTATGTTATTAATACCTAAAGATACTGCGCTATTATAAATTATCTTTAATTCAAACATAAAATCGAAAGAGAAATAAAACTAAACAAATTCTTGATATTTTCATTTTATTTTTTTTAATTGTTTGATAATAGGAATGTAAATTGTTATTTTTGAATGGATTAGTCTCGCATCCGAACCGACGTAGAACACAAAACAAACAATATTGTAACGGTGCTAATTTGATCCGACCGCACTTAACCGCCAGTTCCCAACTTGTCTCCGACTCAAAAGCCTATTATCCCTCCCAGAGTAGATTATTTGCCCCGATGACTCACTCCACCTTGATATCGTTTCCTCTCTTCTTTCAAGGAGATAATCTTTTGGTCCAGAGAATGTCTATCTCATCCTCTCGCGGATAAGGAGTCAGTGC
>CABFWB010004896.1:4603-37814 GCA_902151455.1 Timema bartmani | reverse complement strand
GAGTTTGTGCGTGTAGCCCCCATAGCCTTTGAACTAGGTCCAGGGTTCAATCCTCGGTCATAGCACAGATTTATCAGATTGCCAAACCCTTCCTTCACCTCTGACAAGACGTGTATTAATCACAACTTGTGAATGTGTGGAATGCCAGGCCTCCTCCGTGGTTCGGATTCCACGTTAAACTGTAGGTCCTCCATTTCATCTCACAGTCACCCTACCATTACACATTAGTGTAAGTGCATATAACCCGAACGGGTAGTAAGACGCGGTTCTATTAATAATAGTAATAATTTAAGTCAAGAAAGGCTTATATAATTAAATCTAGGAGGTTGAACAACTTTTTATGAGGTTTGCCCAGTTATTAAATGTTTGTATGTACATCCACATATAAATATAATAACTGAGCCATGTTTCCTCTACTCAAATGAAGGTACAGTTCTTCTTAATTCTACCTTCCCCCCTATCCCATCGGTGAGATAAAAATGACCGTAGTCGGGACGGGTAAGACGAGGTGGGAAATAAACGACTAGGAATGTATAATGTATTTTTAAATAACGTCCATTTACTTGGTTGAGTTTTTGACAGTCCTAATTTTTTTTTTCAGAACAATTTCAAATTCCACGCAGCAAAATCAGTCAATTAGGGCGCCCACACTTCACATCTCTCAAATAAAACTAAAGTATTTGGTAAAATAGTAAGATTCAACTTTGTACAGTTTTTAGCCGCAAAATAACCCATTATTTTCTATGTGATGGTTAAAAAATTAAATTTAATCATGTTTATTATTCATGAGATATCGTGACAAAAAGCTATTGACAACATGAATGTCCACGCTTTAAAAAAATATTACAGTGCCTAGTAAAATTACATACGTTACCAATAGTCCAAAAAATATTTTAGTTATTTAGTTTGAGGTATTTATCGTTCACTTTGTGAACCGGCTGATTATATCAGCATACGACTTGTAAACTAACATACACAACATCCAGTCCCCAACCGTTGATTCATAACTTATGAAAGGGGAAACCCACATTACATCAATTACAAATTTTTTAAGTCATGCCGAGAAGCGAACCTGAGACCCTTAGTTCAGTACAAAGACACGCTACCGAATGAGCTAAGGTCTCGGCTCGGCTCGGTTTGGCTCGGCACAATGTATAGTGTGATTCAGATATGGGAAGAAACTCTTAGAAAATTAAAATAAATGTTGTTCAGCGCCTTTATTCAGTCGGCAATGCTTTTACCTATTACTCTTGAAGTCCCGGGTTCAATTTCCAGCAAAGTCAAATGGTCCTCATCCGGGATTTATTAAAAAAATTCTACTCCTATATAATATATTTGGAAGTAGCGTTCTCTAAGAATTTTTTTAAATGTTGGCGCCTCTAGAAGATAATTAGAATGGTTGTAGCCTGATTTTTTAAATTTTAATTCGATACCCTTAAAATTTAAAAGATATTTGGAGTTTGTTTTCAATCGTTTCATATTCTAAAATATAAGAAAGGGGAGCGGGGCTGAAATTAATTAATATTGGGGGGGGGGGGATTTATTTTCGGGATGCCATGACGCCCCCCTTACCCTCTGAAATCCCACTCACACAGTTTTGTCCCCATTGGGTATACCTTTATTTAAAAAGTGCTTTTTGTGAGTTTTCAGACTTGGAGGGAGGAGGCGGTATTTAACGTTAAACAAATTTATAGCACTTAATGTTTAATTTTTGCGCTTAGTACCATAAAAATAAACCCCAGATAGCATTATGTTATTTATGTTTATCACCGCGTCTTACTACCTGATCAGGTTACCCACATATATGATAATTATTCTGATGGGTAGGAATGAGGAAGAAAGCATTTTAGAACTAATTTACCCAAACTTGCGTGGAAGGAGAGTGTAAAACCATTTAGGAAAAACCACCCCCAGTAGACCCGACTGGGATTCGAACCTCGATCTTCCTGTCTTCAGCAAGCCAGTCAAACACGAAAGTGACGACTTATGCCGTTCGGCCACTGAAACGGGTAACAGCATATTAAGGCATTTAATATTCTTGATTTTTTTTTGCCTACGGCAGTGCCTCCCAAAGCCCCCTGAAATGTTGGCCTTGCTACGGCTTTGTGTACATCGATTAAACTGTTAAGAAAGACCTCCGACATCTTAGAACAAAAATGTGTTAGGCAAGAAAGTACAAATTGTCCTTAAAATATATGTTTGAAATAATTCAAATTTCGCTTGAAAGCATGTTCCTACCGTATCAAAGTTTTAAAGCGTTTTGTGGAATTTAATAGGAAACAGTAAACAAACGTATCAACACGCAAATGTATAATCTTTGATCACGTTAAAACCAAATAAATTAATAACTTCAAAACTACGCATAAGAAAGTTATCAAAACTAGATTTTTTTGTTATTGTTTCTTTACTAGATATTTTGTGAAAAATGCGTAAACTGTGTTGGGCTTTATTTTACATTGCGTGGCACATACAGAGAATAATATTTGACCTTCGCGCTACTGAAAATGCAATGTATGCAGAAATAAGAATAACTGAAACTTCAACTTGAAGGTGTGTATTAAACTAAACAAACACGCTAAGTGCAACGCACACTATTATTTTGTTTGTTTGTTTTACTTTAGGAAATAAATTTTACCATGTATTGATAGTTAATTAATCGGTTTTACTTATTCTTAAAGCATTCTAAATTGTTATTGCCTGGAGCACCGCGTCACACCTGGTTAGCATCACGTGAACATTGGACATCTTTCGAATAAATGAGGTAAAATAAAAAATAAAAACAAATCTTAACATAAATTAAGGCTTCATTATTAAAAGCTGGCTTATACCTTCGCCCCAATTCATAAGATTTAAACCGCAAAACTAAAACCAACCGATAGTCCACAGAATAATGAAAATGACCACATTAAAGTGATCTCATTTATGTTCATTCCCATAAAAATTGCTGTTTTAAAAAGTAAGAAACGCCTATTTGGGTTAAATTTAAAGTACAGCCTATAGTTCCTCAAGATTAAATTGGGACGCATGCGCCGTTTACCAAAACAAAAAGTGCTTTGGCGCGAAAATTTGAATTGATGGCATGTCACCAATGGAACGAATTTCAATAATGGTCCATGTTCGTTGATGAGAACGCATATACATAATTATGAATGACTATGAAACACATACAAAACAAGGCTAATTTGTTTATATTTATAGAACTGTGATAGGCCTACCTTTTAAAAGGAGAAGAGTGATTGTTGCATCATTTATACAATGTATAAACAATGACGATTCCTGTATTAATGCATGCTACCAAAACCCTAAATACGCGAGCACAAATTAATTAAACTAACATCAGACGCGCATAAAATACATTTTGGTACTCACGTTTTAAAGGTTTTGGGTTGCTCTGTTTACGTCGAGACATTATTTGATGATGTCAGCGTACCATGAAAATGTCAATCCATCGAAATAAGTTATTTTATTTTAAAGCTCAATGTTTATAGTGATCACATATTTTAATGACGTCACTTCTAGCAAGATGGCAGCTGGAAATGAAAGAACTGTCACTATTAAAAGTTGTTTACAAGGCCCAAAATCTGAAAACATAGTGGAATGCTCATTGTCACTAAATATTGTTGGTGTCATTGGTTGTCACAATTATAATTTCTTGTAGTGTCGCGTAGTTATAATGATTAATGAAGTCGCAAACAATGTTTATAAGAAACATGGAAAACGTGGATTTTTTTTACAAAGATATAGCGCTTTAAAACGTCAACAAATAAGTTTGTAAACAAAAACGAAAACAAACTAAACGATTACTAAAAAACAAACGCTAAATCTAATAATGACAAGCATAGTGACGTAATATCAAACTACACCCAATGTATAAATTATTGTAAACACCATAGTACCGCCACCTGCCACGGTTTGTGCGCGACTGGCGACTAGCCGGCTCACTTCTACTTTCAGATGTCTCATCCCTCCACAATAGTTCCACTCCAGGCCACCAGTAGCACCACCGACATTCGAACACCCTGGCGCTGGCGCTTGAATTGTTCTTCAGGACACAACAATGTAAAGCTATACTCGCTTTAAAAACAAATCACTTTGTAAGATCAGAGTATGATTATGAATTTATTTTAAGACACAAAAACTACAATATTCAAATTCCTTAAAGATAAGTATCAAATCAAGATATTCAAACGTTGTCTGAATTGACAGTGCTGTGTATGTTAAGTTTGTACCTAATAAATATTGTTGTCAGCATTTAATAAATGTACTTTGTCTAAATATTAGGCATATTATTTCAATGAGTTTAAATAACGGTTTTTAGAGGCGGCTAAATTAAGAAACAAATGTGCAATAAATGAAGGATCTTATATTGCACAAACTTTCTAGTAAATATTCCTTTGTATTTGTTGCTTTAGATAAAGCACCTTAGGTGTTGAAATTTAAGTTTTCATATTAACTTTTGAGTATGCGCGCCTATTTGATAACATAAGTGGGCGTGTGGAGGATAAGAAAATCCCCGAGCAAAAGTCTAAATTAAAACGTAAATCAATGTTTGTTAGTTTGTTTATATAGATATGTGAACATAAATAAACACCTTGTGAATTTTGTAAAATGTTGGGATTTCAAAATTATACTGTCTTTTAAACCAAATTATTTTGATAAAATCGTTTTTTAATTATTGTTAATATATTTCTTTAAGTAACATCGTATACTTTTCAAAACACAATTTATTAATAATGACCAAACATTTATTTGATTGCTAATCGTTCTTGAGATATTATTATCCACAACCTCATCAGACACACGTATTCTAATGAAGTTAAAATATAAAACATATATCAGATTAGGTATTTCTTATGGAAACATTTCCTCTAAACATACCTCCTTATCCTTACCCCATTAGTGTAAATATGCGTTAGTATGACGCGGTGCACACATATAAAAATAAATAAGAAAAACAGTATCTGAGGATCTATTCTCTTCATCGCATAACTTATGAAAAAGTTTTGAAATTCGAGCTTGTGTTTGCTATTGGATAAAGCCACGCCAGTGTTGGCTTATTAACAGTAATGACCACTTACTTCCCAAAATTATACCAAATTCTATCCCTTTAGCATTTAGTGACCTGAGGGTCTTGACTACATTAGTTAAAGATAGAATGAAAACTCGATTTACGTTTTTGTACGAGAGCATAATTGAAGAATTCGTCAATAAGGATTCTGGCGATTGTATTTATTCTGCAAATAAGTGATTAGTTTAACTTTATAAGAAAAGCTTATATAGAATTGCCGAAAAAAATGACAAAGCTTACATCTATTCTAGACAGCAGTGGTTCCCAAATTGTGGATCATGAACTGATTTTTGATGGGTCGCTAAAAAATTTTTGTAATTGTATGAAAATAAAAAATTATGAAAAAATTTGAAAGTGAAAAAATGGCAGCAAAAGAAATTATCAGCAAGCCATGTTATTTATTTTTATTTAGCACCGCGTCTTACTACCCGTTCGGGTTATACGCTTAAGTACTAATTAGTCTAATTGGTTAGGAATTGGAAAGGTTGAATTTAGATGAAGTGAGCTCGCATTTGAGTGGACGGAGAGTGGAAAACCATTTAGAAAAAACCACCCCCAGTTCACCTGAGTGAGATTCGAACCTTGATCTCCCCGTCCTCGGCAGTCTAGCTCAACACGAAACTAGCGTGTTAGCTAACTACGCAACATAGGCGGGTTTTTTGGGGGGTTTTCCCATGTTCATTTAAGTTAGGTGGGTCACAAAAGTTTGTCGTTTTAAATATATTGGGTCGCGGTTCTAAAAATGTTGGTTAGCACTGTTTTAGAGTGTCTAATAAAGTTAATAACAAATTAGGTATCAAAATATCTATAGAAAAAAGTACAGAAACAATAAATCTAATATGTTAATACCCTCTTAATGCCCCAATGTACATTTCTGGGTTTGTGTTCGAAATATAGAGCTGCTATAATCGATGGCGGGTTCAATTGCGTACCCAGGGCGAGAGGGCATTTACCCTCCCTCCTTTCCAAAATCACAAATAATCGTAATAAAGCCCGCATAAGGGTTCACGTGGTCTAACACACTGGTCGGCAACCTACAGTCCGCGGGCCGGATCCAGCTTGCCGACTGATTTTATTATCTGCCCCGCAAAATATTCAGCAAACAATTATTGTGTTTATAAAAACTATTACTATATGAGAAATATTGAAATTTTTTGTTCGGCATTTTTATACAAACCAACCCACCAAATTATTATTTTTTAACTCATACACCCTGTGATATCCAAAAGGTTACAGATCCCTGGTCTAATGCTTCACTCTCGTGCTGGACTGCATTGCCATTGAAGGGAAGATCGGGGTTCGAATCTCGGTCGGGTGTACTGAGGGTAGTTATTTCTCCAAATGGTTTTACACTCTCCCTCCATGAAAATGTGGGTACACTTTATTTAAATTTAATCTTCTTTGTTCCTAACATATTAGTGTAACTAATATATTTGTGTACCACCTGAATTTATATTAAGACAAGATGATAAAAGCTTAAAACATATTAATATATAATAAGTATAACTATAATAATAATAAAAAGATAAAGTGTCGAATGCGTAGGCTACATTTCACACTCAGCTTACGACTTAATATTCAAAGGATACACCAGATTAAACATGCCGTTAAAATTCAAAATTGTAAAAAAAGAGCACAGACCCCTTACATAGTCAATGTCCCCTATCACCCAAAGTATAGTTCTACTCAACAGTCTGGTTGGTTCTCACCAGCCCCCACACCGTCACAAACAGATAACTACCAAGGATAACAGCGTTATCTCGTGTTGTGTTTTTTTTTTATCAAGGAGATACAAGGAGAACTTCCTCTCTTTCAGGAAGTCTTGTCGACTTGATCCGAGAAGCAGAAAATTGTCGTTTGGTTTGTCTTTTCACTGCGCATGTACAGTAGATATTTTCACCGCATCTTACTACCCATCCGGGTTATACGATTTTAAATAATTCTAATGGTGTAGGGATGTTTAAGGTAGAATATATAACAAATATACCCGCATAAAATAGCCTCTGTACGCCTGGTCCGGGCCTCTCCGTCACCGGCAAACCAAATTGGACGAGTCTACAGAAGAGATAATACACCACAGAAGTTACGTGGTGCTACTTGAGCCAGGTTGATTCAATCAACACTGGGGTTCACTAGTGTCAATGCTCAAGTGATAAAAACAACTTCCAAATGTGCAGTTGTTAAACAACTCACTTTTAACATGTTCGTCATAAACAGACCACTGTAATCTCAATTTGAAGTCTTCTTAAGTTATTTGTGAGGTAGTATTATGAAGAGGGGGTTGGGTCGCTATCTCAACATAGTTTTGTGTAAGCCGGCTGATTGACTCGAGAAGGATATTTGTGTCTTCTCTCTAGTGATACCATCTTTAAAATTAGCTTTTTTTTAATAACTGTTGATGGCACCTAATGATACCCGTGTTGAAGGACTCAAGCTTTCCCACGGAGCGCAGCCATTTTAATCTGGAGGCTGTTGGTCTGGTGTATCCTTGCCTGTGAACGAATCTGGCATTTGGTCTGTGTACACCTAAAATTAAGGGTAGGGGAGACCGGGGCTGATTGTAACAGAGGCAGGTTGTAACAGTAACGATAGTTCCACCATTATTCGCTTGAGTGACTTGTCAGTTTGGTCACAATAGCATTGGTGAAAGCTTTCAGTTTTAGTTGTGATTCTATGAGAATCGGACGTATGTACGAGCAGCAAGAGAAAAACAATCATTTTTCTATAGGGTAAGAAAATATTTTTCAATAGACTTTTACCTCTATTCTCAGTAATTTACATTGTTTTGTAATACTTTTTTTCAGCACACACTATTTTTTGTAGTTTTGGCTTTCAGAATATGCCCCTAGCCTTTCTGTTAAAATATGGTTAGCCCTTATAAATTAATAATTAGTTTAATGACGTCATGTGGGGTAGGTTGTAACACCACGTTTTGTTTGTTACAAGCAACCCTGTTGCCTGTTACAGCCTGACCCGCTTGTTTTGTTTCGATATTTCGAATGATATTAGTGTCCTATGAAATTTTACAGTACCACATGTATAATCACATTTAATTCTACTTCCAAGTATAAAAAATACTTGTGATTTTTTCACTCTATTTCCGTTTAGCTACTAAAGAGTTATGAGTAAAATAATAAAATATAATATGTTATTTCATATGTGGAACTAAAAGAGGAAGTCTGATCGAGGTAACACTGATGTTGATGTGTTGGAGAGAGCAGCTTAGCTTGTGAGATAGGGATCATCCATCAGACAATCTGCAAAAAGTTATGACATCTGCAATTGACCTTTACAAAATACATCGCAAGGAAAACTAAACGTAAGCTGTGAAACTACAATATAATTATATTAAATTCGACTAAATCCCTCATTCTTATTTGGAGCTATTTTTTTGATTGGCAGCAATTTGAAATATGAATACAAAGAAAAATCTAACTCAAGCTTAAAAATAATGTAGATGAAAATGATTAACCATAGCTAGTTTGTTAATTCTATTTTTATGACATTTAGAAAATATTAATTTCTCGAAATGTAATTTGCAGTTTTCTTCTAATTAGCTAACCGAACGTGTACTGACTTAGTTGGTGCCTTGTTTCAGGAGCAAATGAACCTAGGCCTGATCCTCAAGTGGACCGGAAGCCTCTGGCTGGATATTATGGAAACAGACAGATTTTCACTCCAATGCAGGAGACTGCTCTTCTTACTTACATCGAAAATTGCTCGGATATTTATTTTGGACCCATACCGCACGATTTGCGATGTATTGTCTAACTGTGTGGGAAGCACTACAATGTTACGATGCCAAAAGCCCAGAGTGACAATGAAACAGCTGGTGCAGACTGGCTCTCATCATTTTTAAAGCGTCATCCGTCATTATCGATTCGTATTCCGGAGGCTACTAGTATAGGCCGAGCATCCAGCTTCAAACGTGTCAATGTTTCAAAGTTTTTTGATAAACTTTCTGAAGTTTACGATAGGTATTCATTCACTGCAAATGATATTTGGAATATGGACGAGACCGGAGTCCCCACTTTTCAAAATCCCTCAAACATTATTGCAAGAAAAAGTGTAAATCAAATAGGAGTAATGACTTCAGCTGAAAGAGGACAACTTGTTACGTTAACCGTTGCTGTTAATTCTGCTGGAAATGCTATTCCTCCAATGTTAATCTTTCCCAGGGTAAGATTTTATGACTACTTCATCAGAGATGGTCCAATAGGTTGCATATGTGATATAAATAAATCTGGATGGACAAGAGTTACTGAATTTCTGGTTTTTCTCAATAATTTTGTTGATTGTGTTCATCCTTTTCAAGAGAGACTTTTCCTTCTTCTCCTAGACAACTATCAGTAGCATTTAGCGCCAAAATGTCTTGATTTTGCTAAAACTAATATGGTTGTAATACTTTCCTTTCCACCTCGTTGCACTCATCGGCTTCAGCCACTATATCGAAGTGTTTTCAGACCACTTAAAAGAAAAATAAACATAGCAAGGGTTGCTTGGATTAGAAATAATAAGACCCCAGGTGTTACCGTTAGGCATATGCCAATATTCCACATCCCATCCATTTTAAAGTAGCATTTCCGATTGCCACAACACCAACAAATATTCAACATGGATTCCAGAATTGTGAAAAATTTACTTTTAATAGGGTAGTATTTCAGGATGCCACCTTCTCCTCATTTGTGATGGACAGGCCAAATCCATAGCCAGCACCAGATCCACGCAATGAGGCATCTCCTGGAAGATCATTAGTTCTGGGCAGACCCATCACACCAATTTCTGGTTCAACTAAAACCAATAATGAGATTTCTATCAATCCGGTAGGAGTTGCTGGTCCATCCAGGGCCAATAATATCTCCCAAAATTTGGCTAAGATTTCCCCGGAGCTAGTTCAGCCACTTCCAAAATCAGCTCCAAGAAAAACAAAGGGTGGTAGGAAAACCAGGAAAAGTGCCATTTTGACAGATACTCCAGAGAAGAACGCATTGAGGAAGAATATGACAAATGACAACAACAAAAAAGGAGTGGTTAAGAGGAAGATAAAACTGAGTAGTCCAAAACCAGCTTGGGCCAAAATGTTTGCAAAGAATAAATTAGATCCAGGAAGCTCATCAGAAGAAGAGAGTGAATGTTTCTGTTTAGTGTGCTTGGAACCATTCTCTTCGAGTAAACCAGATGAGGAGTGGGTTCGCTGTTTGGACTGTCAGATGTGGTCACATTTTTCTTGTGCAAAGAAATAAAAAATGTACATTTGTCACAGTTGCCAGTAAGATGGACTCTCGGATTAAGCTTTGATTCTGCGTTAAATTAGGATTTTTGGAAATTTTAAATCTTTGTATTTTTATATTTTTGTAACAAAATACACCTTAAATATTAATTAATTAAAATGATTTCCAATAAAAATGTGATTTTCTGATAATACAAATTTACTATTACAACCAACCCCAAAGTCTGTTACAACCTACCGAGCCGGGGCTGGTTGTAACACATTACATCAAAAAGGTTTTTAATTTATAGTGCAATATTAGCTTTATTAATAATGTTTTAAAAACTGTATTGTGAAAGATCAGAGTTTCCTTTATTCGTGTGCTTTGCCAAATATTTTCACATACATTGTAGGAGATGCAAAAATAAAAAAAATTAAATAAAAAGTAAAAATTGTTACAACCAGCCCCGGTCTCCCCTAGTTTACTGAATGGCAAAAACGAAAAAATCGATTTTCTCGAAATCCGCTCTAACGATTTTGATTAAGTTTTGTATCTTGGCATAGGTTAACATTACAAACAAAATGACTTTAGGCCTACATAAGAGCAAATTTCCAATTTTTATCGTATCTCTGTAAATATCTCAGATACGAAATAACTTATCATTGTAAAGTTGTAGCACGATTAAAATTTAAAAAACTTTTAGTTGAAATTTAGTCTTATAAAACCAATAGTTTCTGAACTATAATCAAATATAAATATTTTTTTAGAGGTCCTTGAAAAGTGAAATAGATTGTTATGCTTTTTGGTGACCAAAGAGGTTCCTCTTTTCTCAATGTTTCTGTAACAGTGTATATTACCTCATTTATGCTCTTTGGCGGTGTGTTTCTGCAATAGTTTATATTATTTCGTTTTACAAATCTTACTAGTTTTTATATAATGCCTCTATTTTAAGATACGTAAAAAACAAGAGAGAATGCATCTCATAATTTACCATTTTGCTATGCCAGATATATTTAGTTGTCACCATATCCACGACTGGTTTAATTGCTATACATAATCATTATCAGCAACATCAGGTATCAATGAATATAATAAAATTTTGTTCAGACATAAAGCACTTAGCTATAAAGGGTTCGTCATAGAGCAAATATTTGGGAAGATAGACAAGTAGGGTGCGCAATCATGAGCAAAATTATTAGTAGCTTAAGTCCGATTTTTATTGGAAGAAACTTCTCTGACAGTTAGAAAAGTTACTAGATCTACTTTCACATATCCATACGTCAAGTTTACTCAGCTGTAACTTTTATACATATTACGGTACTTAAAAAAATTGTGAATAAAAAGTAAAATTCTATCATTTTTGGCTGCAAAAAAAGTTTTTATTTTATAAACGTTTCTTCATATAAAAATTGGACTACATAGTTGTATGGGTATAGAAATATTCTCGAGAATAGAGTAAGACAGCTCTAGAACGTTTGGGGGTACGAGAAAAAAATGATGGAGTAAAAAGCTACATATGGCAACAATGTAAGACAAAGAAACAAGTTGTAAGATTAATTAAATGTTATGGCAAGGAATGATGTGGTTTTCCTTCATTATTTGACCTTGAGAAAAGCCTACGTTTTCCCCCTAGATAACAAGTTATATCCCAATCACTAAAATGGCTTAGGCTTTAGGTTAAGATACAGACGCTCACAGAGACAGATGGCATCGCAAAAACTACCTTTTCAGGTTCAAAAGGTCAACATCCATCAAAATCTTGGGATCGATTTTTAATAATCACTATACTCTCTCTCTCCGAGGGCTCAAGAAAAAGTTAAAAGTTATGCAATATGGCTCACTATAATTATAATTATTATGTGAAGTTGAATATAGTCCAACACCTTAGCTTAGTTGGGAGCGTGTCTGCCTACTGAGCTAAGGGTCCAGGATTCGATTCCCGGCAAGGCTGAAAATGTATCATTGATGAAAATATGGGTTGACCCTTTAACATTGATAAATTAACGGCCGGGGACTGGATGTTGTGCCTGCCTTAATCCTTTGTTAGATTATAAGGTACATGAAGCTATGACAGGCCTAGCAAGCCGGTTGTGGAAAATATATCACTTGAATAAAAAAAACTGATCCAGGTCATAGGCTGGAAACAGTAATGGATTTCATGTAATGTTGAATATAGTAAATAATCATTTTTTATTGAAATTCTTCTCCAAGAAAAATTTAGAACTTTAATCCAAAGAAATTCAACAAAAGAGAGGGGGAAAAAACATTAACTTCACGTGAACAGCTTCGGTGGTCGCGTGGTCTAAGGCCGTGTACAGACGGGTGTAGCTTGTAATGTAAGCAACGGTGTTGTGTAAAGCGGTTGCTTTGAACGTCACACAAACACGCCGCAAATCCAATCGCGAGTCGTCTGATCCACTCAGTCGCTGCGAATATGCCGAACAGACGGGTGCTAGCCGCTGGTGCTGGTTTTATTTATGTGTATTTGATAATGGAAGGCGAAAAAGATTTCTCTTCACTCCACATATTTGTAACTTTAAAATGTCAGTCTAAGTAAATAAAGTAAATAAATATATCTCATTAAGTAAATTAAAACGGAAAGAAATTAAGTAAGAAAACAGACCACCATTCGCACATTCGCCAAGAATCCCGTCTAAACGTAGAATGCGAGCGCCTTCGTGTTCGATCCAAAACCCGACAGCCGACGGATCAGAACAAACCTCGGCGCGAGCGTTACATTACACGCTCGTTGTGCGTCCAAACGAACGAATAGCCGTTACATTACACCATCGATTACGTTACACGTCACACCCATCTGTACGCGGCTTAACACGCTACTTTCACATTAGACTAGACTGCCGATGAAGGGGAGATCAAAGTTTCAATCTCGGTTGGGTGTACTGAGGTATTTTTCCCCGCAAAAAAATTGTCTTACACTCTCCCTCCACGCAAATTCGGGTACAATTTCTATAAATATAACCTTACTAATCCCTAAAACTATTAGCGTAATATTATTACATAAGCGTATAACCCGAACGGGTAGTAAGACGTGGTGCTAGAAAAAACTTCACCTGGATATCACCGGACACTTAAAGTGTGTTACTAATAAATTAAATGTGTTAGTTTTTACTGTAACTTTTCATTATTGAATGTAAAATGATACGCACTGTTTGTTCACCTTTTTATTACATTTATTTATAAACACATTATTGCCCCATTTATTACCAATTACATCAAATAAATTTTAAATCATTGCAACTATATTCATTACATATTTTGCTAAAAAAATTTTAGCATCGTGTCTTACTACCCTTTTGGGTTATACCCCTATGTACTAGTTACACTAATGTGCTAGGGTTTGGGAAGGTTAAATTCAGAGTAAGTGCACCCACACTTGCGTGGAGAGAGAGAGAGAGAAAGTGGAAACTCATTTAGGAAAAACCACCCTCAGTGCACCAAACTTGGATCGAGCCCCAATCTACCCGTCTTAGGCAGTCTAGTCTAACACGAGAATAGCGCGTCAGATCATGCGGCCATCGAAGTGGGTTTTTGCTACTATTAAGGTACAGTTTATGTAAATGCGCTGCCAAGGGGTACGCAAGTTAAAAAAAAAAGATTGCTGACCGCTTGAGTAAGATATTAGTCAACAATTGTAAAAAAAAAATGCTACAGCTATCACAATAATAATTGGCACCATCAGGCAAATGTCACAGGTGCAGAAAGCATTATTGTCTTATGAATATATTAAATTATGTCTGTAGACTTATTATGAACCTAGTTTCTTCTTCTAATGCCTTCCGACTGAGGTAAAGATGCCATTGTTCAGCGACATTTTAGAGTGGTAATCTTACTTGTTATGTCTGTTCTTCCGGTCAATATGGCCTTAATTCTTGTAAAGTGTTTATCACTAAGTAATGCGGTAGCCTAAAACGGACGCGTGTTTGCGGTAGCTATCTGATAGCACAAAATACGCGTCGCGAGAGTTTTATCTTTAGTAAACCAATCGCTATAAAGTTATTTGTTAAAATTCAAATTTCTATACATTAAAAACTCGGTTGAGAAACCAAATTTAAGAGCGTTCATTATAGCTGGCCCAACTCAGCTATTGATTCGCGCGAGGTATGGAAGTTAGAGGGAAAAGAAAACACAAGATATGCCAGAAATGTGTGCAGTGCATTCGTATTCGAATAATTACTCGAAATTGTCCTCGGTGACGATGGGGGACAAAGCGACAAAGTTTCTTGCTAATAACTACAGTATGTCCGTATTATGACACAATGAAGAAGATTTGTGTACAATTCTTATCTGTGAAGCCATTCTAAAATGGTCAAAAAAACTGGCATTTTAATGCAGTTTTTATTCAAATATCATTTGATATTTCAACAATGTTCAGTATTAAGAACTTTTATCAACTCTTTATCTCCTTTAATATTAAATCAGAAATTATCCACGTGCAATAGTGTTTGTGTAAATTTACGATTTCGAGCCGACTGTATCACGGAGATGATTGACATGTGGTGCACGATTTTAATGAATCAAATTGGAAAATATAGTCACGATAACACCACCACTTGATTAAATATATATTCTAGGCTACAGACCAATTTTCATAGGAAGGGATTATTAGAAAATACGGACACATATTTTTGCGATCAATATTGATAACATTTAATATTATTAATAGTATTATATACTAGAGTCACGATTATCCGCCCTTCCGTATTATCTGGCCTGGTTACCGGTATTAATAAGTGCGTTTTAAAATAAGCAAACCGGTACATACCCATTTTAAAATATTTACTATATTTATAATGTAATCCATGTGACGATCTACTTTCATTTGCTGTTCTTGCTTTGAAGCCGATGTTCCATTTCCAAAATAAAGTACAACGTTGTAAAGATTAAAAAAAAAATCTCGTTTAGTTCTTACTGTTCCCTACAGTAATTAATGTATCCCTGTTTTACATAGTGATCAGAAAATGGGGCAGATTATATTAAAACAAAGTCAAATGTTCTATGAAAATTTAAAAAGTAAGAAAACCCATTCTGAAAATTATTTACACTCTGATTCCTTACTATCCGGCACAGAATGCCGCCACTTTAGGCCGGATAGTCACGACTCTAGTGTGTTAGTATTATATTGATCGGTAAAAGCTTTAAAAAGTGACAACAATACAGTTCACATGAATTGGTGTATGAATATGTAAAACTTAATCTAGTAGATTTTTTAGCTGGCCTATGAAAATTGAGCTGGAAGCTACAATGCTTACTGTCTCTGTGTGAGATTGTACACCTCGTATTATTTTAATTAAACAACAAATTTTGACCAAATAAGTTCACAAATGAAAGACACAGGGGAAAAAGGGGGAGTCCAATTTTAGCTCAAATAGGGATTAGTGCTGCCATCTGTTATACCATCATGAGACCTTTATAATGAACTATAGATTATGGTTAAGAGAGGTATATTATGTCATATTTAAATTAATATTAAAAAATAAGTATCTTCTGGGGTTTCTATAGAGCTTTAGTTAATTTATTTTTGCACCACGTCTTACTACCCGCTCAGGCTATACGATTATATACTAACTAAGCCAATGTTTTTAGGAAGGCTATATTTAGAGGAACTGTACCCACATTTGCGTGGAGAGAGAGAGAGTGAAAAACCATTTTGAAAAAATCATCTTCAGTACACCCAACCGAGATTCAAACCTCGATCTCCCCGTCATCAGCAGTTTAGTCTTCTGCAAGAGTAGCGCGTTAGACCACGTGGCCACCGAAGCGGACGTTTGAAATCTTAAAAGTTGTCCTGGAAAATATGTGTAATGTGACTTCCCCCTTTTTCTCTCGTACCCTTCAAATGGTGACGCGATGAAAACATACCTGATTTATAAAACTTTAGCTTCCTCTAATATTATATGCCTAAAATGATAGAAAAAATGACATTTTAGTATGTACATCAAGATCCAGATTAACATAAAGTATTGATCCTTCCCTCATTTATTGTAAATAGCACTCTGAAACCAAGACGTTGATAATCTATTAAAATTAAACCGCTATTTGAACAAATATTTTAAGAAAGTGTTTGTTTCGATGATTTTGAGACTAATCCATTTTATAAGCTTTTAAAGTTTTCTCTCGGAGATAAAAGTTTTTCCTGTACTTGAAGATACAAACAAAAAAAGCTTCCAACATTTAAGCTGAAAATGTTAAATTCAGAAATTTATTAAGTTCTTAGTGATTGATTAATGTGTGCATTTCATTGTTCCAAAATTCAAGACCTATTGAGATTACCAGGCGTAGAATATTAAAATAAACTTATCTACTAAAATAAGACAATATTTTATCTATTGTGGCCAAAAAGATTTTTTATATAAAAACTTCAAAAATACTGACCTAAGCTCGTGTCCTCTTGCACTCCGCCTTAGTATTGGAAGGAAATTTTGATCTTTTTCCATGTACCAAGTTTAAATAGTTTGTTAATAAATCACAGAAATTTTAAATACGTTTGTTAAAGGCAGCCCACCATCGGGGTTTAGTGGTCAGAACTTCTGGCTACAGATCCAGAGGTCCCGGGTTTAATCCCCGGCTCTTCCAGATTCTCTGTGAAGCAGTGAGTCTCA
Organism: Timema bartmani; assembly: GCA_902151455.1. Taxonomy (NCBI): domain Eukaryota; kingdom Metazoa; phylum Arthropoda; class Insecta; order Phasmatodea; family Timematidae; genus Timema; species Timema bartmani. Next base: position 20,916 of record CABFWB010004896.1, on the reverse strand, counting down.
AACGGAGTAAATTCCAGCCTAGTCTTCGCCAACATGCGGAGGCTGCTCGGTCGGTACGGCTCGATTTTGGGATGACGCCGTGGAGTTTTGGGAATTTGACATTTTTATAACTATCTATAGGTTTACCACACTTGCTACTAACGGCCTAATTTAATTGGTAATACCATACACTATATATATAAAATTGATATGTTAAAATACTTCAATATTATAATCAAAGTAGCGAGCGCGTGATTAACAAATAGCTGGGTGACCTGGTGGTCTAGGGTTAAGGTGTCAGACTTCTGTACTGGGGGTCCGGAGTTCAATCCTCGGTCCCGGCACAGATTTATCTGATTGCCAAACCCTTCCTTCACCTCTGACAAGACGTGTATTAATCACAACTTGTGAATGTGTGAAATGCCAGGTCTCCACCGTGGTTCGGATTCCACGTTAAACTGTAGGTCCTCCATTTCATCTCACAATCACCCTACCAATACACATTAGCGTAAGTGCGTATAACCCGAACGGGTAGTAAGACTAGGTGTTAATAATAATAACAAATAGCTCTCGATAGTTGTTGACGAGGAGGTAAAAGTTCGACTCTTGGCTCAGTAAACTGAGGGTGGTGTTTGACCAGTGATTTATTGTTGTGGTTCTCCCATTAGCTCCCCGTGCTAATGGTGATTATTATTTGCAAAGGCCTACCTTGATTATAATATTGGAAGTATTTTAGCATATCACTTTTACATTATATATATGGTTTATGCTCTTACCAATTAATATAGGCCGTTAGTAGCAAGTGTGCTAAACCTATCGATAATAATTATAAAAAAGTCAAATATCATGTCAAATTTAGAAGTTTTCCTAGCACTCAATGGACCAACCAACATACAATAATATTGCCTAGCGCCTGTAAACTAGACTGTACCGGGTCGAGCACGATCTAGTCTGGCCACCTCTCATTACAACCAATGTGTTCTATTTTATTTTTTAGTCGCTCGCTCGCTCGCCCAGTCTGGCCGTACCCTGAGAAGAATACTATGTATTTCAAACAAAACGGCTAAATCTAATGAAAATACAGAGAATGTAAATTTCTTAGATTCGACCTCGATATTACTGTCTTATTTTTAAAATGTGGATCACTCTGATGATATAATCAATTATTGCTTAAATCAAACATTTTATTTGCTCTTAATAGTATTTTCTTATAGCTGACACTATTTTAAATACTTCTGCGTGGTCAACTTTCCTTGTCTTGTTATATGTATAGCCAATTTTTTTCATGAAATATTGGCACTAAATTTGTTTTAATCTAGTAATGGGTTTCATGGTATTTAACTAATGACATTTTTCACTCCGTTTATCCTGAAAGGTAAAAAGCTTACCTTGACGGGTTACATTATGGTGCAGCCTATAAGATAGGACCACACTGTAAACGCTCAACTTTAAGAACCTTTAAGAAAAAACGAAATGTGCTTTGCCAGTTTAAAATGAAATATTTTAACTACAAACTACGTGAGTAAATAAAACAGCAACATTTTGTGCAATTATCTTCTACTTAGTGCCTGCAATGTTGAATGGTGTATTTAGCTTAGTCCTTGGAAATTTGGGATTCACTTCAAATCTAGGCCGAGTGCATTTGAGCTGGATTTCCACGTTGTTTTTTCCCATTCGCTTTCGTGAACCTAAGTAGAGAATACATTCAAAATTTTAATTCTGTACGTCGATTTCGGTACTTGTCCTGCCATCTAGCGGACATGAGCTACAGAAGATTGTAGTTTTATAAATGCTTGCTAGAGTGCGCAGAATGTTATTTAAGATTGGAACGTTATTGTGGTCAGAGTCGGAACTAAATTTATTTCCCTAAAAGAAATGTTATAACAATAAACTTAACGGTTTTATAAGGTTAATACCAAAAATTAAGAAAATGACCCGACAGGAAATTGTGTGTATCAATAACCATTGTCTATACCCAAGAATGCTTCTTCAAAAAATGCAAGAGTATATTAATTGATCAACAATATATAACACTTGGTCAAGTAAATGCAACATATTAAGCTACATTTTCTAAGTGGGGAAATGACTAATAATTACTGACTGTGGATGAGGAACCTGCGGCCTTTTTGCATATTCTGTCACTTATGTTCCTTGTCACATTCTTAGATTCAAATTGTATTCCTATAATATAATAAAATAAGTGTTTCACTAACTGTTTTGAGATGTTTAGTTGATAGAATTCAATTTTTGAGTGATTTTCTATTAGTTTTTAAAATCTCTACTAAGTGCTGTTGATGATTTATTTTAAAGTATACTTGCACAATACATATCCACAATTGAATTTAAAAATGAACCAAAATCCATGGAAAACAAAGTCGATAAAGAGTGAAAAAACTGTTTCTGTCAAATAATGTTTTAATTGATTTTTTTTAAGTGTTCATCTAGGAATATAATATATTTTAAAAATTGAAATTTGTCCTCGTTTAATAAATTGGCGTGAAAAATAGGTAGACTATAAAACCATTCGCTACTTTATGGGTTCTTAAAAATACATTAACTTATATTTAGGTAAAGTACGTCTTTATAATTTTGGCAAAATTTACTGTACATAAAGTGTGCGGTCTTATGAGGAATCCGTGAAGTAACATGCGGCCTTCCAATGTCAAAAGGTTTTTGATCCCCCACCCCCTTCCACTCCTGGTATTGACCAACACCAACTACGTAGGTTTATTCTCATTTGATAAAAGATCTAAAAGAAAATCCTCTCGTTCCACCCCCTTTTTATTACAAACCGATACAATATACAATATATTAAAAAAAATGTGGTGTTCATACGAAATGTGCAATAAGAGCGATGGAATTACCTAGTCACATGATTTATTTAAACCTATCAAAATTTCAAAAAATCATATTAAAAGCTGCTTAAGCTTGCAAATATAATTAACAGAACATGGTATATGTAATAATTAGTGGAAGCAAAGTTTCGTGATGTCAACATATGCAAAGGAACTGCACCTTTCATTTTAATATGAATACATGTGTTTTTCTTATTTTAATTTTTTTTGCACAGCAACTTACTAACCGTTCGGGTTGTACGCTTACATACCAATTACGCTAATGATTTTAAGGATGAGGAAGGTTATATTTATAAGAAGTGCACCCGCATTTGCGTGAAGGGAGAGCGGAAAACCATTTTGGAAAAATACTCGGTACATTTGATTGAGATTCGAACCTCGATCTCCCCGTCATCGACAGTCTAGTCTAACACGAGAGTTACGCGCTAGACCATGTGGCCACCGCAGCGGGTGTTTTTCTTAATGAAGTAACCTGAAAAATGCATGTTGTTTTTTTAATTCGTTATCAATTATATATTTAGCGGGATCTCCATACATCCATCAGAAGTGTGAAGAAGTAATAAATTAGAGACAATGATTAAAAATACGACACTTTTTTTTTTTTAGTTTTGAAAACTAAACAAATACTTTTTAGTTGCAACTGTCATTTGTTGATTGCAAAAAAAAATATATATATATATATTCTAAAGAGTTTCTTCCTTCCAGAAACATACTAGGCCCGAAATAAATATTTCAAGTTCCACAAATAAATAATCAGGAAAAATAAGATATCTTTTAGAAATGGCTACCTTTCCCTAAGCCACAGCAATCACTGAGCAAATCAAACCAACCAACAAAACACGACGTCCTTTCAATCAGAGGGCGACAAAAGACGATGATGGTTAAGGGGGCCCGTCACAAAAACAACAATCAATACAAGATGACGCCACGCATGACGCGCCCTGGATCCTGACGTCACAGACACGGGCTCGTCACTCCGTGTGCACGTGAACACCACGCTGGTGATCACGCGGGCAGTGGCTGTCTGCTCGCGCGCCATTGGTCGGCCCTGTCGAGCCTCCGTCTCTGATTAGTCTGCGCGTCTCCCGCCCCTGTGTGACACCGTGTGAAACAAGCCCAGGCCCCCAAACACACCCGATGGATACCCACAATAACACGGTTTGGATTCGGGAGAAGAGAATCAGTTTAGCGTTCGGATCAAAAGTGTACGGTGTTGGAAACAAGTCTAGTAGTAAAGCGACGCATAAAGGATTGGTTTTAACTTAAGGTGCTTTTTTAGTGCATTGTGATGGAAAGGGCAGAGCCAATTGTTCTCTCTCCGCCTTCCACACCCCCTCCGGGGAATAGGGTGAGCTTTAAATACTTTTAATCGAAAATTAATATTAAAGTTTACATTGTCTAATCAAACCCTCATCTGCCCTCTAAGAAACTAATACTATCCCTAACATGTGTTCAAAAAAAAAAAAAATCTGCGGTTATTTTCTGTTGGTACCGTATTGTAGTTAACAATTCATTTAGTAATAATAGTTTTTAAAGTTATTGTAATTGGCGGATCATTATTTACTTAAGTTGAGTTAAGAAAACGTTTGTGTGAATACCTTAAGCATTATGAAATAAAACGTTTTCTCTATGTCTGGATCCGCCCTAGGTTGTATATTATTAGGAAAATTGTGCCGTTTGATTTGTATCTTTATACTTTAACAAGATGTTAATTTGAATTATGTTTAATTTATACCATTGATTACGAATACGACAAAATTATTTTACGAAGTCTGCATTTCCGAAAAGCGTTCTAATTAATATTGAAAACCAGATTCTTAAGTTTCTTATTGTTGCGTGAAAGGTGTCATTGACACGTACACTAGCTGTTTCTTTTCCTTTATAGTTCCCATCTCCCACACGCACACCTCCCAAAGTTTTGTATTTGGATCAATAGAGTACCTTTTCTCAAGCTTTTATCTGAGTGCAACGTTAAGTTTCGAATAGTTTTATACCGCTAAAGAAATTCTTTGTTCTCTTTCTTAAGTGTCGTGTTTGCTGGTGTTTTTTTTGGGCACTTTTCGCGCTGCATTACGTCACTAGACAGGACTTGTCGCAGAGACGCGATCACGCTTCAGTCAGCTGTTGTTCACGTGATCAAACCACCACTGGCTCATTCAGGCCTGCCTCTCCGCGCTATACAAGGCCTGAACGCTGCCTGGCCGTATATCGCGATCTTGGCGCGTTTCTAGGTTTGGTAAAAAAGAAACTGTTCTAAAAAATACGGAACACTTTTTTTTTTGCTGTCAACAATGATAACACCCTCCCGCTTCGGTGGCCGCATGGTCTAAGGTGTCACACTTGCAATATACAAAGACGGGAAGATCGGGCTCGAATCCCGGTTGGGTGTACTGAGGGTCGTTTTCCACTCTCCATCCCCGCAAATACGGCTACACTTCTTATAAATTTAACCTTACTCGTCCTTAACACACAAGAATAATTAGTACAAAGGCGTACAACCCGAACAGGTAGTAAGACGCGGGGCTAAAACGAAAACAATGATAAGATATTACCAGGCTCATTCTCTCCTCCCACGCAAATGCGAGGACACATCCTATAAATTTTATTTTCCTCATCCCTACCACGTCAGCGCAATATTAATATCAATGCGACCAGCTTCGGAGTTCGCATGGTCAAAGGCGCTACTATCGCAATAGAATAAGGCTGCCGATGACGGGGAGATCGAGGTTCGAATCTCGGTCAGATGTATTGAGGGTGGTTTTTCAAAAATTATTTTACACTTTCCACGCAAATGCGGATACACTACCACTAAATTCAACCTTCTTCATCCATAACTCACTAGCGTAATTAATACATAAGCGTATAATCCGAACGGGTAGTAAGACGCGGTGTTAAAAAAACAACTGCCTATGACTGATTGGTTAAGTGAGACGTGGTATGGAAAACCAACATAAAACATTACCTCTGATTAAACATCTCATAGAAGATAAAAAAAAATAGTCCCCATAAAAGACGAGATATGTTTAGATGGCTCTTCTTTAGCTTAAAAAGTCATTTCTCTAGGGAAAGACAATATTATTTTTCTTCGGCAGAGTTTTTTTTGTCTGCTTTCCCACCCCTACCCTATCAGTGTATATTATGCAGATAGCTATGAGACGGTGGTGCTTAAATTTTATTTTGGTTAGGGGGGAGGGGTGAATGTATATTAAGAGTAGAGAGATGGAATTAATCCTTTGCTTGGCCAATAAACATGGCTGTGCGTCATCAACACTCAGAACATGACTATTTTACAAAGAAAAATTGGCGACAAACTTTCGATTTTTCGATTTCGATTGAGCACTTATTTGTAATTCAAATTACATCAACACAGTTTTGACGTGTGGTGTCGCTATGCTCTGTTGGCTGTCAAGCACCATTTACTTCCTAATCGTGTATTAGTATGTTTTATTTTTTACAAACCTTTAGTCATAAAAAGCAGGGTCGTAGTTCTCGAAGGTGACGAGGAATATTCATAAAAATTAGCATTAATAAAATGAGTAAAATATGGTTAGGCGACTGGTAACAATAGATAATGAAAAGCTGATATATATTTACTTTCTCGCTATCTCACAGGTAGAGAAAGTATTATGATCGTCAAAAAAATCGAACTCGAGATTTTGTATGAATCTCGACGTTTCATGACCCCCCGAATCAGAAAAAGTGGTTTTTGAATTTCCGTTTGTCTGTATCTCCAACTAGAGTCTAAACTATTTTACCGATCGGACTAAAGCTGGGTATCTAGGGTTTTCATAAGGTTGCCCCGAGGGTTTTTTGGAATTTGATATCTAACCCTAAAATTAAGGGTAGTTTACTGAAGGGCAAAAAGAGAAAAAGTCGATTTTCTAAAAATTGGCTATAACGATTTTTATTAAATTTCATTTCTTAACACTTTATAAATATTCCAAACAAAATGGCTACTCTCAATATTTCGGCAAAATGACTTTAAGGGCTCCGGTCTGATGCGTAAATTCTGATTTTCTATCATATATCCGTAACTTTTTGAGATATGAAATTACTTGTCATTACAAATATGTAGATCTATTTATAATACAAATATTTTATTCGAAGCATATTTTCATAAAACCAATAACTTTCAAGCTATACGTAAATATTTATATTTTTTAACTTTTTGAACACAAAAGGTTAAGTATTGCGACCGTAAATAAAATCTAACCTGAAATGTTGATGGATGTCGACGTTTCATGACCCCCCGAACACTAACTAAAAAGTGGTCTTTGCAATGCCGTGTGTCTGTTTAAACTTAAATTAAGAAGCTGAAATTTCCGTGCAACTATTTGAGATAATAAATAACATATTACTGCAAAATTGTAGTACTATTAAAAATAAAAAAACTTTTATATGAAATTTATTTTTATAAAACCAACAGTTTTTGAGATATTGGCAAATATATTAATACAATTTTGTGAGCTTTAGTTGTAAGCTTTAGTTGATACTACTTAAGTTTTAACGCAATAATTTTCCAATGCCATGGAGTAGTTAAATATAATATGTTATTTTTTCCTTTAACCCCTTAGGAGAAATGTTTGCACAACAATGATCTATCTCCATTTTAGACTCAATAGTCAATATTTACATTTTTTATTGGTCAAAATTTATAAATGAGGAATATAATAGCAATGCGATGACATGAAGATGTGCAACACTTAATAAAATATCGAAAATTTTAACCGGTAGTCGAGATTTTAATGCGAAGTGTTGACCCTTGTGGACCCAATATTGATCTTTTTTATCGGTCCAAACATACAAATGAGGACATTAATTCTTTAAAAAATAAAATTTAAAGCCGGAACTCAAAAAGGTTTTACATAAATATAATGCAATTTATGCTTGGGTTCGCTAGTGTATATTATTTCGTTTCACATATATTACAAGTTTTGAGTAAATATCTCCATTTTTAAACAATAGAGCGAGAAAGTCCGTGCGGAGTTCTCACTCTTTTGTTTAAAAATGTGTTATGGGACAATCCAATACATCGATAAACATGCTTTACATTAACGGGTTATTTCAAATCTCCTTACAAAGGCTAGCGAAGCGGTCTGCTAGCTTCTGGCTGTAGAGCGCATGCGCACTAATTTTAGATGGTTGGTTCTGAGATTTGATTGGTTCTCCTGTGCCGAACATCTCAAGCAGAACGTAGATGAGTTGAACGTCAGCAGAACAGCTTGCGCTGATTAGGTGGAAATCTTGTGATTGGCTTAGAGCTCGTCACGTGACCCCCGTTTCTGTTCTGCGCTTGTTTTTCGGCAAACGTGTGAATCCACAGTAAAGAGGTCCTATGCCTCATCCACACACTCGCCGAGATGATCCGAGTAAGCGAGAATGTAGTAGGGGGACAACAATCCAATTCTTGGAACTATAACAAGGACCCGGTTTTGTGAGAACCGAAACGTAAGTACCACAAAGATAGAAATTGAACGATGCGTAGGTTCGCAAAAGTTGATGTTATATAGCAAGTTCTACATTCTTCTATCATAGCAACAAAACAAAGACTGCATGGCAGGTGGCTGTGTGAGAGGCGAGTGTGTCGAGATTAGTTCTCGTACAGTCTCGAGATTAGTTCTCGTACAGTCTCGTTTGAGTCGTCTCGACCAAAGTGCGGATGAGGCTATGATGGAGGATGTCGAACTTGCTGTACAATGTCACTAATAGCTAACCCACGCATCGTTGATTTTCTTCTTATCTTTGTTTCTCACATTTGTTTCTGTTCCCACAAAACGGGCTCGTCTTGTTACAATTCCTCATTTGTCCAGTCACTCGTGTTTTGCAAAAGAATATACTAAGCAAAAATTAAAAGAAAACAAGATTAAAACCAACAAAAATTAAATTATTTAAACCAGATGACGCGCCAAGTGTCAACACTCCGGCTCCTAATAATTGCGCATTGAATGGACGAGAGTGTGGTGGTGATACTCGCGCCCTTCGACTCGGAACACCAAAGACCTACACGGCTCCTCCGAGCGTCGCCGAGACGAGAGAAGGCGAGGCGAGAGCTCCTAACCACATTATCGCACTCTGGCTTCCTCAGGTCGTCTTGGCGAGAGCTTGGATGAGGCATCAAGTGGTGCTTGACTGTCATGTTTTACTGACGCCACTCGTTAGTGGCATGCCAATCTGACAGTGTAAACCTCTACTTGCACGCAAATTAAAGAGTTTGCATGACACATTTTCTCGAGTAATCTAGCGCCAGTTGAATGTGTGCACTAGTTGTTCTTGCACTTGTAAACCTTGATTGGTGCGCCAGTCACAACTTGCAAAGAACAGGTGCATTGCATAGCATAGAACAGTTGTGACGAACTCGACTGGCATGCAAGTAGACCTTAGAACGATATTTAAACATGTGTGGAAACCTTTACTTGCACGAAAGTTGTACTGGCAGGGCTACTGGCGCAAGCTAAACATGACAGTGTATACGGACGGGCCTGTCTGTACCTTTGGCTGGTCACCTAATACATGAATTTTAACTGTTAGGCAGTGTTGCAAATACAGCGAGAAAAGATTATCTTACTTTAGAGAAGGGAGTGAATTAAAAAAACAAAGTCTTCACAATTCCTAACTAAACTTCAACTTTATTTCCTAATTGTTCCATGCCTTACTGGAAATGTTTAATGCTCCCCACTCCAGGCATGGGAACCACTGTTCTAGGGGGATGTATACACTTCCTTTGAAAGTTGTTTGCCACTTATGATGTCTAGGTTTCGATCCACACACACCGGGTTCAAACTAAGTCACATCATCCTGTCCTCTTAGCATAACACATTTTAATTGGCAATAGCCATCACATTGGCAGTAGGGCTACAGCCATACTTGCGACAGGTCGCCACCGCAAAGACGCCAGAACGCCAAGCAATGTTATTTATATGGGAGAACCAAAGTCACTCCCGTTTGCGACCAGGTCTCAAGTATAGCTGTAGCCTAAAGCTTATCACTGTTCCAAACCAAATATAACCTGAATATGGAGGATCAAAAGTAGTAATAATAATAATTATAATAATGTGTATTTTTTGTTTACAGACATGTAGTACAGTGAACATGGAGACCATCAGTGCTTTGCTTTCCCTCAAGGCAAACACAAGGGGAGATGGTTACCTAAAAAGGGAGTCACTGGAATGTGAGGATTCAAATGTGGAGATGGTTCCAGCTCATGGCTTTCTCACACCTCAGCCCTCAGACTCTGAGAGCGAGGAATGGGACTTACCGCTCAGGAAGAGAGTGTGTAGAGAATACCAGCTGACACAGGTAGCCTACTTTAAATAAATATTCTTTGGAGAATGATCGCAGATTCGATTGGTCTTGATAGGTATACCCTGATTTTGGTTGGAAGAATAGTAGACAAAATTAAAACATATTTCTTTGCGAGCAACTTTGATAGCACTTTACTATAATATTTGTGTTGTTCTATATGTATTGATAATACCTAAGTCTTATATAAAAAATGACAGCTACAGATAACATGACTTGATGTATGAATTTATTAAAATGTTTTTAGTAACTTTAGTAACTAACTTCTACTGTTCTTCCTACCAAAATCTTACTATAGAAACATCACAAGTTTGTATTGGAGATCAGGTGTTCCACATGAGACAACCCTATTCTTTTCCTACCTGATGTATGTAAAAAAAAAAAAGTAAATTTTTCCAACATGATATCAACATTAATTTATATACTTCACACGGCTAATACATAATTAATATATCAATTTGGAACTGTTGAATTTAACAAAATTACAATTTAATATAGTATTCTTATATCTTATATAACAGCCATTTTTAAGTTTTGCCTAACTTTCACCATCTCAAATCAATCAAGAGATAGTATTGTAATCATGAAAACAATCCATCTTGAGATTATTACTAATTTTTATATTTTATGTGAACACGAATAAAAAAAAAGTGGCTTTTACAATTCTTTTTGTCCCCATATTTGTCTGTCAGTTTGTCCCTGGCCTCGGATCCAAAATGGTTTGATGGATTTAGTTAGACTTGGTATTTAGATTTTATAGGGCTATACCTCAAAAGGTTTTTATTTCTACCCTAATTCTTCAATAAAGAGTAGATTACTGATGAGTAATTTTTTTGAATTTACAATTTTTCAAAAAGATTACTGTATTTATTTTGTTTAAAATGCCTATCTAAACTTTGTTTGACATGACAAATAGTACTGTATTTGGTTTTGAGGTAAAAATTTGTTGAAGGGTAAACTGATGGGGAATATTTGAAGATTCAAAATATTTTGAAAATTGTTTAAAATGAATATCTGGGGATTGTGTGGTGTACCATAAAACAATGTCTACTTAATTTGGGGGTGAAAACTAATATATGGGTAGTTTACTGGTGATTGACTTTTCAAAAACTGAAAATATTTTTAAAATGGCCCTAATGATTTGGTTACAAATGGGTATCTTGGAAGTGTTTGACATGACAATTAGCCCTGAATACTCGATTTTGTGTAAAAACTCAATAGAGAGTTGTTTACTGATGAATGTTTTTTTGAAAATTCGAATCATTTTGCTTAAAATATATATCTGGGAATCTTTGACATAAAAAAGACAAACAAAGCTGTATACTTGTTATTTGGGGAAAAGTTTGGCTATAAACAAAGGCCTATCATAGACTTTTTTTTTCTAGTTTGCATATTTTAAAAAATGGCTTTAGCATTTTGGTTCAAAATGGGTAGGCGTATTTGTCAAGTTTTTTGCACTATAAATAGTTTTTTTGTTTTTCTAAAAAAAATCATTTAATAGCAGTTAACTAAGAAATTATTTTTGTAAAGTTAGATTTTTTTTAAATAGCTCCAACTCTCTGGTTCAAAATTGGTATCAGGGGACTATTTTACACTAGGTATCAATAATAATAATAATAATAATATTTTTTCTTTATTTATCTAAAATAAATTAATTTAAAGGTAGGTTACTAATGATAAATTATAGAATTTTTTTTTAATTGCCCTTGAAGATTAAATTCAAAATTATAGTTCGGTAATAGTTTTTCATGATTAGTAAGAATACTTTTTATTTTAATAAATGACTAATAATTTTGAGGTAGTTTACAAATAATTTGTTTTTGAAAATTCGAATTTTGCTAAATATATTTGAACAATTTGGTTTGAAATTTATATATAAAGAGTGTTTATTGTGATTAACAAGATTATGTGTTTGTTTTTATTAGGAAATCCTATTACAGCTAATTTACCCAAAACCTATTTTTGAAAATTCTCCTCGTAGCTATAGTACATAATAAGATATAGTTTGTGCAATTGTGTCGTACCATTTATTTTATCAAACGTTTATAGCAACAACACTTACTCACATTTTAGGATATGCGGGATTGTAATTTGTCTTATTCTCTTTCAGCTGTTGTCAAGAACACCGCCTCGCACCCCAAGTCCAGAAGTCACATCTATGCCAGTGTCTGTAATTATGAAAGTTAACAAAGATGGCACATGCTCCCGCCAGCCCTTTGCCAAAGAAGTGGAGGATACTGATGCACACACAATGGGTGATAAAGAGCACTTTACTGAGGAGACATGTGGGTCCTGTAACAAAGACCAGCTACCGGTATCACTGAACCAATATCGAGAAGTTAACATTCTCAAGAGTTTGAAATACAAGATGAGCTCTCGCAAGGAGGAGATTTTCGTCAATAGCAAGGATACAAATCGGGAAGGTGTGCAGAAAGCTACTAAAAACAGCGCACACACTGTACCTGATTCACCCCCATTCTCATCATCATCATCATCATCATCAGCCTTTGCTGCTCATCGATCTCAGACGAATCTCTCCAGTATTAACCCGGTGGCTATTGCCCCGAAGCCTTGCTCAGTCTTCCCCTTGGTGCCCGAGAACACCGCCCCAGCTGTGATATTGGCTGGAGGAACATTGTTTCCCTCCAGCTCGGCTGTGACGCATATTGTGCTCACACCCCCACCGCCCTCTACAGATGCCAAGATTGCCTCTTTTGTGCTCTTTGCTGCCCCACAAGCTGGTGGGACCAAAGAACAAGCTCTTGGAGACACAAGGAGGCGCATATATGAATGCAACTACGAGGGGTGCGGCAAGAACTACTTCAAGTCGTCCCACCTTAAAGCTCATCTTAGAACCCACACAGGTAAATAATACTGCTAGCCTTCATCAAATGAGCTTTGTTAATGTATTGTGTTATACAACTTTTTATTTTAACAGTTTAGGAATATATAATTTATATATATATATGATGAAAGTTCTTTGTTTAGTGAGAAAAACATTAACTGATTCATCTTTTCACATCACAGGTGTTTAATTTTAAATTGTTAGAAATTTTTATTTTAAATAAATTCAAAAATAAAAGTTAAAAAAAATTTATTTAAATCTGTACATTTACTTGATAGAATAGAATTTTCAATCCAACTCTACTGCTAATAAAATACATTTTAGAGGGTTTTTTGGTGTAAAGTCTAAGCACCTGTTTTAACCCTCTAATTATTGTTTGTCTCAGGTGAGAAGCCATTTGTTTGCCAGTGGGACCGCTGCGGGCGGCGGTTCTCTCGCTCAGATGAGCTGTCTCGTCACAAGCGTACTCACACCGGCGAGAAGAAGTTTGGTTGTGGTGTGTGCTTGCGTCGCTTTATGCGTTCTGACCATCTGGCCAAGCATGTCAAGAGACATGACAGGGAGCCAGGTGCCCATTCGATGCGTATGGCTCCAGTTTGCCCACCAACCCCTCTTCGACTTGGATTAATGCTGCCACCCAGTGCCAATCTGTTGCAACCTATCACTTCAACAATGTAATCATGTTGCATAACTGTTGGGCTATAAAATGTTAACATAATTATTAACCTTTATAATCAATGTATGTGATGTTGGTCCATTGTTAAGATATGTCGGTACTGATGCGAGGGTTCATACTCTTGATTAAAACATCTTTACCTTTGTTTCTAAATAATGACTGACCTGTGGGTGAAATTATCTGATGGTTTTGTTTTTGCTGTTATGTGGTTAACTATTATTTGTTGGTAAATGGCATGCATTAAATCTTACATATATCTTATTTAATTATTTTAAATGCATTGAGTATTGTGTTTTGTATTTTAAATTAATGACTAAAACATTCTATTCTATCTGCATCAAGAGCACATTCCAAAGTTACGATGTGGTTAAAATGTTTGATTTGAACATTTAGATTTTCTTAGTGCATAATTAAAGCTGAAATTGTGTGTTTTTAAAAAGGGCGTTATTTTCCATTGCATTGCTATTGATTTTATGTACAAACATTAAATAGGGTTTTCAAAGTATTGATGACACCAAAAAGTGCCAATTTTTACTAGAAAACAAATTATTATATTTTCTATTGATTTTGTATTTTATAACAGTGCATTTAGTTTTTCTCAGATAAAATAATAATTGCATTGTTTTTCTAGTCTCATGCTTCAAACTATTATTCATGACACCTTGGCTATGACTTCTTGATGTTTACTATCCACTAAATAAATGGTAGGTTTTGTGGCAAACAGAGTATAAAGTGTAGTGTGTATATTCTGATCCATTCAAACTAAGACTGACTTGAGTAGGAAGCAATTTTCAGGTTTTTATACACACTTAATGTTAAAGTAGATAATATCTGATTTATGTACAAAGTACAAAAGTAGCGAGAGTATTGGTTTGTATGGCTTTCATTATATTTGCTGTGCTGTATTTGATTTATCTTGTAACATATGTATTACACTATTATCTTTAAAAAAATGCATTGTTTGGTCACTAAATATTCACAAATTTGTTAGTTTTAACTGAAACTATTTCCGAGATTTAAAAAACTTTGAATTCTTGTTACAACCTGTAGTAAGTTAAATTGGTTAGTCCATCTTATTTTAAAGATGGCTTAATGTAGTTAGTTTGGATGATTCAAAATGAACATTTAGTGTGGTTGTAAATGTGATGATTATAAAGTTCAATACACTTATGAATACAAACATTTTTATTATGGATTTACCAAAACCTGAAGGTTGCGATATCTCATTGTGTCTTTATTTGTGCATCACATTTATTTTGAATTGTATATTATTGTAATAAAAATTATCAACATAATCTCTCTTGTTATTTTACTAAAGAAACCTTTGCCAGCTATTTATTAATAATATGACATAAATACTTTTTTTTTGGTGCTATTTTGAGTAAAAGGCATTCAAGCTGACTAAATTACCGTTTCACTGACATAATGTACCATTTTATTTTAAATGGAGTGGTTAGTGTGCATATGATATACATTAAATTAACCTTTTGCACCATACTTCACATTCATGTGTCAGCAGAAGGAAGTTGAATACCTATCACAGGAATTAAAACTAGTTCCAGTAAATTTTTTACCTCTTGTCCATAGAATATGCGTAATGGATTGTTTAGTACACTTCCTCGCTTGTTTGAAGAATAAACAAAATTTATTGGTCTGAGGAAAATGTTTTTATAGAAAATAAACCAGAATATACCTGTTAAGAATATTTCAAGGCCATAAAAATTAAGTGCACCTAATTAGGATTTGAAGACTAATCTTTAGGGTCAGCATCTGATATCAGAGAATTGAGCCATCAGTCAAAATGTTATATTGAGTATTGAGCTGTGTGTGTCCGATAGTTTATAGGAGAAGAGGGGTTTATTAACTTGTGCTTTCTTACTAAAAATTATATAAACACAGGATATTAAAAAAATAACTAAATTATAGAACAAACACAATACCCAGTTTGCTGGCTGTTAATTCATCACTGGGAAAAGGAGAAACCCCAATTTCACCTTTGAAAAAATGTCTACTCTACCTGAAATCAAACGTGGAACCTTCATTTTAGTGAATAAATGTACTACCAACTGAGTTAAGGTGTCGGACTAAACCTTCTTAAAGTCTGAATGTGTTGTATGTCGATAAAGTATGTCACAGCGTGAGTTTTTTTTATTTACTTACTTTTTCCATAGCCAAATCTAACAATTGATTCTGTTGATACAGGAATCCTTATGTCTGTCAGACTTGTCAACTTTCAATTCGATGGAAATTAAATATGAATGTGTGATAGTTAGAAAAGTCCACAGTCTACTTTTCATCTGTGAAAACATTCCAAAGCAAAATAAAAACTTGGTGAAACATCAATTGTTGGAGAGAAAAAATACTCAACCGAATAATATTTTAGTGTGTCAGTGTTTTTAGATGAATTGGTTGGATTTTTATCATGGATGGAAGAAATACTCGAATCCTTGGCGATATTTGATTAAATATTAAATTCAAAACAGTATATTATTTTCAAATTTTTAATTGGAATTTGCTCTTAATACTATTTATGATCGTTCAGCTCTAACGGTAGTAGGGAAACAATATTTATTTTGGGGAAGGGGGTGATAAACTAGCAAAAATAGAGGATTTTGAAGTTATTGGCCTCCCAAGGCAAAAGGGTGTCTATCATCAGCCT
>CABFWB010004895.1:37770-52292 GCA_902151455.1 Timema bartmani | reverse complement strand
ATTATTATTATTATTATTATTATTATTATTATTATTATTATTATTATTATTATTATTATTATTATTTAGCACCACGTCTACTACCTGTTCGGGTTATACGCTTATGTACTAATTATATTAATGGTCTTAGGGATTAGGGGGATTATAGTTATAGTAAATGTACCAGGTATTTCCGTAAAGGGAGATTGAAAAACAATTTTGGTAAAACCACCCTCGGTACACTCAACCGAGATTCAAACCTTGATTTCCCCGTCCTTGGCAGTTTATTCTATTGCGAGAGTAGTGCCTTAGACCATGCGGCCATAAAAGTGGGTTTATATTTATTATACTGGGGTATTATGGAAGAATAAGCTGATGAGGGACTTTTTGTTATTGTTATCCCAACAGCTATTCGTTGTTATTCTCGGCGGTTTAAGTTACAATCAAAAGATAAATGTTCGTACATCTATTGCTCTATAATCTTACGGAAGAAAAATATGATAAAAAAAGTTTAAATTTTTACCCCAAGACTTCAGGGAGAGGGCAGATAGCATATTTATCAATAGTGAAACCAAAGGAACAACCATTTTAATAAAAGGACATTTACTTTCTAATAAAGTAACATTTAGAGATTACTTTAGAGTTTCAGGTTGATTGATACAATCATGATGATATAAGCATGACATTTTGTTGCGTTGAATACCATTTCTGCAAAAGAAATTTTTGATTGACTTTAAGGCAAATGCATATTTCTTTGAAATAAAAACGTAGAAACGATTTAATTTTATTATTTTTTAATTAAAAGAGATATTATAGAACATTCCATGTAGTGAGTTAAACTAGGTTTTATATCAAAAAACAACTGTTACTCATTCTAACAAGGGCAAAGTTATAAAAAAGATTATATTATTACTATTATTATGTTATCTTCGACATAAATATGAATATACACATGAAATGAAGCCTGTTGATGTAGTGAATAAATTAATTTGTATATATTTATATAAAAAGAAAATGTCAACTGCTACAAAGATTCATGCATTGTATATGTGTATATGTACATTACACTGTGAATATATAAATATACACTGTGTATGTACCTATAATGTACTGGATAGAAATATATATATATACCGGGTGTTCATTTGAAAACTATCCACCAAAATATATCGAAAACAACGCATTGCAGAAAGAAATGTTTTAATCAAAAGTTGTTTGGTTCTGAGGGGGAAGTTAGGTGGTAAGGCTTGTATGACCTTGGGTGGCGTTGCTAAGGTGACGATAAAGTCACTTTGATTTTTTTTTTAATGAGACTCCCTTTTTTTTATTACTGTTAGCTAGCTTTTACTTTAAAAAGCTTAAAACCATAATTGTGAAAATGACACAACTTGATCTGCAAGAATATGTAATAAAAAAATAAGGAGTCTCATTTAAGAAAATCAAAGTGACCTTAACGCCACCCTAGCAATGCCACCCAAGGTCATACCAGCCTTACCACCTTAGTTTTCCCTCAGAACCAAACAACTTTTGTCAAACACATTTTTTTTCTTCAATGCATTTTTTTCGAGATATTTTAGTGGAAAGTTTTCAAATGAACACCCGGTATATATATATATACACACTATGTACACATAT
Source organism: Timema bartmani (assembly GCA_902151455.1). NCBI lineage: Eukaryota > Metazoa > Arthropoda > Insecta > Phasmatodea > Timematidae > Timema > Timema bartmani. Next base: position 50,678 of record CABFWB010004895.1, on the reverse strand, counting down.
ATATCTACACTACGTATACATACATAATGTATATATTCAGTTTATGAATCTTATTGCTTTCATAAGAATTATATATATATATATATATATATATATACAGAGTTTATGAATAATTTACATTTATATATTTTATATGCATATTATATATACAATTTATATACAGTATGTATATGCATATCACATAATATATACAGTATATATAGAATAGGCCTATATATACAGTACATACTGTATACATAGTTTTGGATATATATATATATGTATGTATACATATTGTATATGTATTGTGTCTATATAACTTTTAAACTTATAAAAGAATGTTGGGAATATTGATAAAAACCTTAATGTTTTGTGTTTAGGAAAACACTATATTATAATCTCATGGAAATATAGCACATATGAACCATATCTTTAGCTCACAACCTTCATCCAAATAAGCAGCGATCTTACCATAAACATTATTTCATTTATTATCTTTATAATTATTCTTGTGACTAATCTTTTAAGAATTTGAGTACTTCACACTAGCTCTATAAGCTTTACGTCTAACTCAGCGAAATTCTTTGTCTCCATGATATAACAAGTTTTAGCGGACTTGGTGCCACGCTAAGATTGACTGCTGGTGAATTTGAGAGCGTAACGATTACAGGAAGAGATGGGTGTGGCACCTATCTCGCTTATAGTGTCTAGAAAACCGTTTAGATTTACTGACACTCGATTAAATTGTGCGTTACGATGCAACCAAAAAACACGCACCACGTAGCCCTGGACGTGGTGTCTTGCAAACCAGGCCTTTACGTATCTGTGGGCACGCAAACTAAAGGTAAAGCTTGTAAAGTCTAGTTTACCAGTGATGGGAGAACTGGGTTTGAACCCCATCCGTGTGGACTGAGCTTTTTTTTTTCACTAAATACGTTCTCAATCTCTCTTCAATCACGTGCTGGTACGTTACCTCTACGTAACATCGTCATCCATACACAATTAATGTAATTAAATGCAGATAACCTGGATTGATAGAAAGACGCAGAGCAAAAAATCAAGGGAACGAACTAAACCATGTATCCCTTGATTTTTTTTACTGATGGGCCCTTAAAGCCACTTTTAGAAAATATTTTTTTGTTGCATTCATCAATGATAATAAGTTACTATAGGCCCCCTATTATTAGTGTTATTTTATAAGTAGAGGATAATATTTATCAAAAGTGGTCGATGCAGATCACATGATTTGACGTATGCATATGTGAAAGTAGTTATAGTAACTTTTCCTAGTATACCTCGGTAGTCTTTGGGTGAGGTGTTCTTATTAGGATCCGATGTTCGTGGGTTCAAACCCAGCTGAGGTCTATGGGCTTCTCTTGAGAGATAAAAATCCATCTCACAGCTTCCTTCTAAGGGGAAGTATGAGAAAACACCTTTCCAGGCAAAATTGGTAGGCTCTTTCACTCTCTCTCATGGAAACTCTTGTGTGCTGATATAATCAGTCGATTCATAAAGTACACGTTAAATACCTCAAATAAATTTAAACAAATTTTTCTAGATTTCAGATATGTCCAAGCGCAAGAAAATGTTGGTATCTTTTTTGCTAATATTCACTATGTGCGTGTTAAAAATATATAACAGTCAAGTTTTCTAGATTTTGAAAATTATGATTCTGAGTGTTAAAGAATGCTTCTTATCAAGAGTACTACTGTCACTTCTCTGCCTCAAGGAACGTAAGGACCAGAAATATTCAAACTGTACGCGTTGTCCTCTATTAATAAGTAATGTCACGGACAGTAATGGGTTCATTGCGTGGCAAGGTAACTCCAAAAGACATTCCAAGTTCTTATTCCATCAGAACATACAAATACACACAGTCAAGGCAAACTAACGGAGTATTCTACTGTATTATTAACAACCTTCGAAAATTTGTCTTTACTCTAACTAACTGGAAGTTTTGCGAGGCTGCTAGAGGTTCTTCAATGGCAGCACAGTCTCACGGAGCGCGCAGATACCAGATTTTATCCGCTTGATTTTTTTTTTATATTAAAAACTTTTCAAGGTATACAACGTCTATACCATTTCTATTTTTAGCACCATGTCTTACTAACCGTTCGGGTTATACGCCTATGTATTAATTACATTAATGAGTTAGGAATGATGAAGATTTAAATTCGATTAATTTCACCCGAATTTATGTGGAGGGAGAGTGCAAAAGCTTTTAGGAACACCACCCTCAATGCACCCGACCAGGATCGAACTCCGATCTCCCCTTCTTCGACAGTCTAGTCTAACACGAGTGTGTTGCGTTAGACCACGCGGCTACCGAAGCGTGTTGTATACACATTATGGTAATACATTTGAAGTTAGTTTATGTCAATTGTGCATGATTTTTGTTTACGATTATTATCGTTATATTGAATCCACTTTAAATAGACACTGCATAAATCAAATGTGATGAGAAGGCTAAGGTTTTAAATCTGGCATTTCGAACTGAAGATAGTCTTTACAAATCAACTAAAACAAATGATTTCCCTCCTCTATAAAAGCAAATGTGTGTGCACTTTCTTAAATAATTAGTTAAATGATCCATACATAATTAGCTAACATTTCAGACTTTTAGCAGTTTGGGAATTGCTTGGTGCTATGTTAAATAGGGTTACTTTATATTAGTACGTGGTGCTATAATCCATTCACCATAGGAGTGGTGGCAAGTTACAGCTAGCAAAAGCGTATATTTATTTTCTGTCTCGCAAGTCTAAACTTTCACAACGAACAATTTGTATCTAATTATGTCTCTTGTTTAACAGTTTTTATATCTTCTACTAGCTTTTTACTACCACCACTCCTATGTCGAATGGACTATACGTATGGCGCCTATGTTTAGGCTATCAGCGTTGACAATGCACTAAGCGATGACCTTCCTTTTATTGTGAACTCTTAACTGTCAAGGACACTTGGGCATTAATCTGAAACCTTTCTTTGATAAACTTTCAAGGCTCACCTTCCTTTCGTGATGAACTTCCCAGGGTCAAGAATGATTGGGCGTTTCTCTTAAGCGCTAAGCTTACTTCCTTGATAAACTTTCAATGTTCAAATTTCTCTATGATTAACTTGAAAGGGTCAAACATGCTTGGCCATAGCTTTGAAGCACTGGCCTTCATTAATCATTTGAAATCTAATCATAAATGAATGATACATTACATTTTTGGTAGCCTTGTATGAGTATAAAACGCGTGAGTGCTAGTCTTGGACGAGAAACAAATGCTCTAATATTATTTTAAACAACACTATTCCTCCTTAGATGGTATTGTACGAGCTGAAAGATTGAACGCTAGTCTTAATTAAGGTGAAGGTATAGAGAACGTGAGCTAAGCAAGTTTTTATGCAGTTTTTATAGATAAACCTTTTTTTTGGCCAAAATAAATAAAATATTTCTCAAGTAGAAACATAGAGTTTAATTTTCTTCACATGGTGATACCAACAGTTGTTGAATATCTGTCATGAGCATAGCGGCATTAGATGACAAACTTTTTAAATGAAGAGAAAAAGTTGTCTTTAAGTTCCAGGACATCCTTTATATATATATATACATATATATATACATACATATATATACATATATATATATATATATATATATATATATATATATATATATATATATATATATATATATATATATTATATATATATACATATATACATATATATACATATATATACATATACATATATATATATATATGTATATATATATACATATATATACATACATATATATGTATATATATATGTATATATACATACATATATATATACACACATATATATATACACATATATATACATATATATACATACATATATATACATATATATATTAAAGAACTGTTAATATCACCACGTGGAGAAAATTAAACTCTGTGTTCATAATGGAACAATACTTGTTTATTTTAGCAACAACAATAAAATCTTTGCTTTAAAAATTACAAAAACACTGCCCTTAGCTCAGGTTCCATAATCCCCAACTACCCTAAGGGTTAATGTTTGATGTTCTTGAACGAGTAGAAAACGCTTGAACGTTGGTCAAAAGCGCAGATATTCCTTCTTAAATAACATAATGTTTTTCTTGAATAATGATTGGTAATCTTGGCTAGAAATTTGAGGAGGTAGAAGTAACCAGAACTAGGAAGTTCCTAGCATTAAAAAATATTTCTTAAGTGACTTAAAAAAGTTTTATGACATGTTGTTTTCTCACCTCTATTTAAAATAAAAAGTAGCAAAGACGAAATAAATCCAACAATGGATCAGATTTTTACTATCCAGCAAATATTAGAAAAACAAGTGGAGATAAACCATGAAGGTATATCTAATAAATTTTAAAAAGGCCTATGATTAGGTTAAAATAAACAAATTATTATATGAAATTCTAGCTAAGTTTGGGTTACCCAAAAAAACTTGTCAAACTCTTTGAGGTATCATATTCTGAAAATTGAAAAATGACACCTGGACACGGGAATCGAACCCGGGACCTCTTGCTTAGTACGCCAATGCTCTAACCACTGAGATATCCAGGATTCATCACGTGCCCAGGGTCATTCTTCACTCATATTTTAAGGCAGAGTCTATGATGGACTTAGCGGAAATCGTCGGCTACAAATATGTGATTATATTAATATCACGAGCCATCGGATAACGCAGCCATCTGCGACTCGGTAGTTGGCTTTTTGCTGCCATTTGCACAAGCCAGAGGTCCCGGGTTCGATTCCCGTGTCCAGGTGTCATTTTTCAATTCTCAGAATATGATATCTAGATGGAGTAAATTCCCACTATAAGCATAAATAATAGCTTTGGCTATTAATTCTTTGAGGTATGTTCGACAGTTACGCGTGGAAGGGTACAGCTTGTATGTCACCAGATACTTTCAAAATGAATAATGGTTTGAAACAAAAAGATGCACTTTCCTCATTATTTTTTAATCTCGATCTAATTGTAAGCTGTTAAGGTAATGCAAGATAGTAGGGAAGTTTTGACTTTAAACGGTTCAATGCAGCTATTAAATACGCAGATGATTTAGCTTTGTTGGGCAATAGTAAGAAAGCTGTGGCAAGATATGCAGACATTTTATCAGAATTGAACGCTGATAATACTAAGTATCTGATCAGTGAGCATACAAAGGGCACAGATTGAGAAATATAATTTATAAACTAAGGCAAACATCATATCATTTGACATGGTTAATGAGTTTAAATATTTCAGAACAATTTTAACTAACGTCCTAGCAAAAACGATATTAGAATGGAAACTGTGAAAAGAATACAATCGGTAAATGAATGCTATTATTCGATCAGTAAGTTGTTAACCTCACGCCTGCTATCAAGGAACGTAAAACTCAAGATGTACTAAACAATAGTTTTACCAATTGTGCTCTATGTGTGTGAAACCTTGTCTCTTGCCTTCCACGAGGAAAAAAAATAATGAGGGGGTTCCAAAACAAGGTGCTTAGGAAAATATCAAGTCTCGTAGATTACGGGCAAGGGCAGGACATGCATTGTTAATGAGAGATTATAGAACCATGTTTAGGGTAATGACTGGCAAAACTAATGGGAAGATACCATTGAGAAGACCTAGATGCAGATGGGAGGGTAACATTAGAATGTATCTGAAATAGATAGGGTGGTTTTCCCATTTTTCCACGTCTGAATACCCTTCAAGATTAGCCACATGTTAAAACTTATAGGTAGAGACAATACAGCTCTATATTAGAGTAGGTGCAGCCTCATTTGCGTGGAGGAAGGGTAGGAAAACATTTAGGTTAATCTCCTTGGTACACCCAACTGGAATTTAAACGATGACCTCTTCGTCAACAGCCAAACAGACAAGACAAGAGATTGAAACCGTTGTCCACTCCGTTTATTCTAAAAGGTCACGAGTAGAGATGGGACGATACCAGTTTCTCTTTTACAACTCTCGATTTCGATTCTTAAATTTTTACCTCGACTCTTCGATACTCGATTCTTACTGGAATAGGCCTGGAATGAAGTGGGAACAGCCATATTGCTTTATATTTACAGAAACCAATATGGCAGGTTATTCTTTTTTAGCAATTTTATTTTATTTTGTAAATCTCGGTCAACGTCTATTAAATATTAATTAGACGTTTAGAACATTTTTGCTATTAAAAATTACAGTCATGATTTTAATTTTGGCTTTAAAATTTTTAAATAAACTTAAACTATATTGTTATTATATAATTAGTAACAGTAAATTTGCAAATCAATCGTAATATATTTCTTAACACAGGGTTGGTATCTGTTAATATGGAGGTTTATTTGTGTTATTTCTTGAATACATTAGGCTACGACGATAAATATGCTTACATTGAAGCAAAACATAAATTTTTAGGTTTTCAAATCTAATAAATGCTTTTATAAGTTTTACTTTACAAATATATGGAATAATCAACGAAAAAATGCGTTACAAACAGCCTTTAATATCTGATATCCATTAATCTCTTAATAACGCATTCACGATCATTTGCACGTATCTTTAGGAATCTAGGTATCAAGAATTGAGGTGTTTTCTCGATTCTCGATCCTCTCAATACCCTTAAGAATCGATAGGTATTAAGAAACCAAGGAATAGAATTTCCCATCTCTAGTAACAAGCTTACTTTTCATGTTTCAGCTATATCTTATAAGATAGAGTCATAGTGTAATACATCAAGGAGAGATGGCTACCCTTCAGGGTAAACGGAGTGTAGAGTATATTTGTACAACAGTGCGTTTTTCTTAGGCAAACCGTTACTCCAGAAATAAATTAGTGTGCCTTTTCTTTCTTGAGATGTACAACACTGGTCACACTTTAAATAATACTTCATAATTATATTTATATATATTTATTCAATTTTATGATTTTTTTTTATAAAGTATGAATAAAAATATGCATTCAAGTTTAATTTCCCACAAACCGTTTACAAAACCTTAAAGTATGTATTGCTGCCAGTTTTGTTTTTGTGTTGAACTTTTCAAGTCGTGGCTGGCCTGACCTTTTAAGTGAGTCCATGCTCGGTCAAAATGACCTTTCACAAAACTGCGTATAGAAAAATATTTGATAATAAACGAAGTGTGCATTTTTGTTAGAATTACAAGCTACAGCTACGTGTTCCACAAATAATATAAACATTGGTAAGCAATCCAAGAACTATTTATTCTTTTTGGTCGCTACATGTCGTGATTCAGTAGTTAGAGAACACATGGATGGTTCCATGACCCTGTTTCTATCCCGTTTGCGGGTATGTAAATAACACACCGTTTATGTATTATCTATCATCTACAACGTGTATCTAAAACATTGCATCAAACTTTGGCAGGATATTCCTTGGGTGAAAATAGAATAGTTCACATCACCCTAGGTTGCTGATGTGAACTATTCTAAGGAATAGCATGCCAAAGTTTGATGCAATGTTTTAGATACACGTAGTATATTGTACAGTTCCTGTCTTCACTTGTTGGGTGAGTGGTGAGAGGAGAATGGCTATGTTACTGCACAGTCAATTTAAATGTTCAGATATTATTACATTTTCATATAGTAAGGCAATCAAAAAAATTTTTGACATCAAGTTTATGATAAATCTTTATGTTTTATTTGTGCTCGAACCCAAAAAAGTTGATTTTTCAATTCTGTCTGCTTCTGGCCATAGATCTGAAACGGTCTGATGGATTTGTTCAAATTTGATATATCTGTATGTGTTTGTGTTTTTCTAGATGTTTTTGACGTCATCCCTCAAATTAAGTGTAGCTCACCTTGAGTGATTGTTTGGAATTCAAAATTTTTTGAAAATGGCCTTAACGATTTCGTTTAAAAGTGGTATCTAGGGAGTGAATGATCTCCCAAATAAAAATGTTTGATTGTGTTTTGGTAATAATTCGTTAATGGGTAGTTTATTGATGAGTGATTTTCAAAAATTCTAAGTTTTCTGAAAATTGCCATAATGATTTTGTTTCAAATGTGTATCTAGAGATGGTTTGACATGAAAAATAGTATTTTATATTTGTGTTATCGGTAGTAGTTCGTTAGAGGGGTAGTTTATTGATTACTCATTTAAAAAAAGTTAGATTATTTTAAAAATCTCCAAAGATTAGAATCAAAATGGGCATCTGTTAAGATTTTTATATAATAAATCATTTTGTACATATGCATGTGTTATATATTTTAAATATTTTTATAGTAGCTCAGTAATTATTGAATTTTGTAAAATTTGATAGTATTTTGAACATATTTTTAACGATTTTGTTCTAAATTGGTAAAAAGAAACTATTTTACATGATCAGAAATAACGCATCTTTATTTTCAATTTGAGAGTAATTTTGGTTAGGAACATTATGGAATAATTGAAATGTTTGGAAATTGGCCTTGAAGATTGAGTTCAAAATTTTCTTTTTTACAAATTCAAAATAAGTTTAGTGTAGATTTCAAATAAGATATTTTTGAAATTCTCAAATTCATAAAAAAGAAAAATTCAACAATTTGTTTTAGGGCTTATAAATAAAGAGCGCTTACTGTGATTAACAAGATTATGTGTTTGTATTTATGAGAAAAACATAGTTAAGGGCGGTTTACTCAAAACCTATTTATGAAAATGTTCTTCCAAGCTAAAATAAATAACATGAGAAAGTTTGTGTGTGTGTGTGTGTGTCATAGAATTTACTTTTTTTATTCAAAACATGCTCATTAAATCTCTATCTTGTGTATAATTTTTTATTCACTTAAAAAATATGAAATATGATGAGAACAAATTTGCTGGAGTGAGAAATGAATAATTTTTAAAAGATTTAAAAATAACAAGATTAGGAAAAAATCCACTAACTGTAGGCCAAGAAACGCTTAGATTTATTTTAGATGCAGCAGTTTTGATCCAAACAGAAGAGTTTTAAAGATTTTACCCCCCGTCAGTTACTATTTTAGTTAATGCATGTATAGTACGTACATACGACGGATTAGTCATTGCAAGTTGATGCTGGATACAAATGAATGTCATATATTGGAAATAATAGTGTTTGCAATTTTACTTTATAATTAGGGTACAAAATAATTCGGAGTGTGAGGTGAATTCACTGTTATTAACAAAAACACATTTCTCTTTCTCCACTTTAAGAAAGATACTCTCAAATTAAACCTTTCGTAGTCAATCCTCTTCAGGGTAGGATACAATTTGAGTCGCACTAAAAACACTACTAGAACATACCTTGTATTAGCTGGTGTCTAAGAGGCTCATCAATAATCTTCTTGGGACCTTGTTATAACTTCTAGGGGGTGCTGACAAAGGTATTTCCTATTTGCATGCAAGTTCGTCATACTGTTAACATGTGTTTTTAGGTGCTATAGCTATATATTCAGATATTTAAGATAGTTTGTAAGCCTTATGATGATTAAATAGAAAACCAAACACAGGCATGACTGTTTCATTATTCAAAGATAACGCCAGATCAATAATCATTGGTCGAATAGTGTCACTATTTGAATCGCATGTCCCTAGATGAAAACCTATCTGCATCGGAACTCACATGGCTTAAGTCTAAGATATCATTCTCGAAATATATTGGACTGCTAATTACAGAGAGGTCAAAGTTTGAATACCTGCTGGGTGTTTGAGGTTTATTTTATAAAGGGTTACCAATCCTACCTTCATGATGATGAGGGTACATCTTCTGTAAATTCTACCTTCTTCCTTTACACCATATCAGTGTAAATACGAGGTGAATACCATGGGCAGGTAGTAAGACGTGGCTCACTTAGTAAACACATACAAACTTAGTTTCCGGGTGGTAGAGTAATAACCTGAAAATCATCCTCTCAGGTAGTTTTGAAACGGCTACTATCAACCTACCCAGGTTATTCTATTATCCCAAGTACCGATCTTTCTAAAAAAATGCTCTTGAGCTAAGTATTTCATAATCGGGTAGGGATATTCAGCTTAGTGAGCTTATCATAAAACCAGAATAATTGGCAAAACCAAAAGTGCACACCACTTTTGTTGAATTTTTATTTGGTCTTGAAATAAATTTTAGAAGAATAATCCTTCATTGGATTATCCAATTGGGATTAATTTAAATATGGTTCTGTTTTGATATTAAACCAAGCAAATACAAAAGGATTGGGCTTGCATTTGCGATCTGTAGAGAAGGGGTTCCCAAACATTTTAGATCGAAGGAGTCCTTGAACCAGAAAAATTACACGCTGGAACCCTCGTCTTTTTTTTTTTACACGAACATTATGAGCATTCAATAACAACAGTTAAATTTTACAGGTATAAAAGAGTGGAAAACATTAAATGTTCTGGCTGCACCTTTAACAAATGCCCTTTATTCATATTTGAAAAAGTTGGCCATTTTTAATACTGATACTATTGCATGGACTATACAGTGAAAATCAAATAAAGAATATTCTGAGCTCGCCTCACGGATCCCGAGGAAAAATGTTGCTGACGTTGATATGCTGATTAAGGTACCGCTGGGAAGAAAAATCATGCTGTCTTCCATATCTAGAATTAATTAGTTGAATCCTGTCAAATTAATGAGAAACTATTTTACGAGTTAATCATAAAAGATTTTTAAAATAATGGTGTTTTAGCTGGCTATTCTTAACAATGTTAATCACGTGTTCTCTGTAGAAATGAAAAGTATAGGAAGAAAGTGTTGTTTTTTGTTTTTGTTGTGAAGAAGCACCCTTGATTATCAATTGAGAAACCTCACTCCTTATGCTTCGCTACAATCCGAATATTTGCACCAGACATTGTTTCAATTTGTTTTCTTTGTTAAAACCTACACCTGAATTAATTCATTTCTCAGTTGCTTGTTTGTACAATGTTGATTAAATGGGGATTACCTATGTTCAACCCGACAGGCAAAGAGTCATTTCGATGGAAGGCAAACAGCAAGTACATAAGCTGTCTTCAAGTGAAAGATATACCCTTGTCACAGTGGTGGTCGCAATGTATGCTGCTGGTAATTACGTGCCTCCAATCCTGATCTTCCCCAGAAAGCTATTGAAGCCTAAATTCATAGCTGGAGCTCCACTTGGCACCATCGCTACCTGCCATTCCTCATGTTGGATATAATTCAAGTTGTTCACTTAGTGTTTTCACAATTTTATTACTTTTGTAAAGCCCAGCAAGGGGGAACCTATTGTTCTTATTATGAATGGCCATCATTCGCATACCAAAAAATCCAGGTAATTAAATTAGCTCATCAACAACGAGTGTCAATTGTGTCCTCCATCTCACTCTACAAACCACATGCCACCTTTATATGTGGCATTTATGAATCTATTTAAAACTTACTCTGCCCAAGCAATAGAAAATTGGCTGGCCGTTCATCCAAGTCGTATATTAAATGTATTTCTAATTGAGGAGTCCACGGGTAAGGCGTATGTTAAGGCAGCAACAATGCAAATTGGTATGAGGAAGCTTAGAACAACCGTAACTATATAATACAATCCTGATATCTTCAAAGAGCCTAATTTCCTTGTCCCTGGCAGAGAAGAGCTAGCCACCATTGGTAATAGGGAGAACAGTCAGGAGTTTTCTTCTATAATCAAAGTGGCCTCACCAAGTGGCATTGTGCCAGTTCCCAGCATTGTGGGCTAGGACTGAGCGCTCTAAAACTAATGGATGAAGAGGATCAGCTATGTCAGTAACCAGTACACCAGATCCTGTAAAATAGTACACCACAAAGACAAATTGGTTGTGGCATTGGATAAGAAAAGAAACATTGTTTATAAACAAAGTAAAAACAAATCATTGAAGAAGAATGAGAGAGTTAGGCGGGAATCTACAACAACAAACAGTTCTGAGGAGGAAGAACCTCCTTATGTGTCAACAGATGATGAAAGTGATTATTGTAGTAATGGTAAATGACCTTGGGTTTCGGTTTACTATCAATGGATAAGAATGGTGAAAAGTTGATCCAGTGCACTAAGTGCTTAAAATGGTGGCACGAAGATCGCGACTATCGAAAGAAGAAAGGACTAAAATACATCTGTACTCCTTGCTTGGGCCGTTAAAAATAGTTACTTTTTTATTAATTATCTGGCATTGTAGGCCTAGTGTTTATTGAATGATTAACATACATATTCTCATAGCTCAATTTTCTGGTGTGGTAACAAAGAAATAAGGTAATAGATTAAGAATAATTGAAACACCTTTAAAAAATATATAAAATATGCTTATTTTTCTTGGAATAAAAGTTGTACCTATGTCAAAAGTTTTTTTTAATTCTTGCAGTTATGTACTGTAGTACAGTAAATAAAGTTTATATTAATTTAATTATAATTTCCCTTAATACATTACGGCCTAAATACGAGATGATATAGTTTAAGTGGGTGATATTTGGCTGCCCCATCTTATGCATCTTCCAATTTTGATGGATATTTTAAATACTTTTATAATTACTATAATATAATCAAATGTTATCAATGTTTACAACAGATAACACGTTTGTACTTTCTAAAAGGTGCTACAAATGATTATCCGTAAGAAAATCAAACTATACATACACCGTACAGGCCAAAGAACAAAGGCACAGGGCAAACTATTTTTACATTCTACGACTTCAAGATGATGATCTAAAGATGCAAAGTCTGGTATATTAAATATGTATATCTAAGGGGGTGGCCAGACTGGAGCGAGCGACTGAGCGCGCACGCTTGAAAGATAGAACTGGTTCTATTTTTCGAGTGCGCGCGCTCGACCCGGTACAGTATATTTTACAGGTGCTAGGCAATATTATTGTATGTTGGTTCATTGAGTACTAGGAAAACTTCTCATTCTGACATTTTTATTACTATCGATAGGCTTAGCGCACTTGCTACTAACGGCCTAATTTAATTGGTATGATCATAAACCATACTTATATATATATATATAT
>CABFWB010004895.1:19076-33629 GCA_902151455.1 Timema bartmani | reverse complement strand
CCCAGAAAAATTTCGAACAAAATTGTTTTTATATTTTGTTTAGCATTGTGTACCCGTATTTGTTCGTAGAAAAAGATGGTGGGAAACCATTTAGGAAAATACACCTTGGGAAACCATTTAAAAAAAACACCTTAGGAAACCATTTAGGAAAATCCACCTTCAGTACACCCAAACAGGATCGAACCCCGATATCACCGTCATTGGTAATCTGGTTTATTGCGGGAGTTACGTTTTAGATCATGTGGTCACTGGAGCAGGTCCTTTGATAAATCAAGTTTGAAGCTGAATGTTAGCCTCAAATGAAACTCCAAATAACTTCTAGATGAACTCAATTTTCAAAACTTTTCCAGAGAAAACCACTTAAAGTAGCTTCTAAGAGGAATTTTAGGAAAAATCAGGTGAATGACACTCTAAATTGTTCTTAAGGCCATCCATGTTTCAAAAACTTCTAGGGGAGGAACATTCCAAATAGCTTATAGATACATGTAAATTTGATGAATTTCCATTCGAGAACCACTCCAAAGAGTTTCTGAAAGCATTCAATTTTCAAATATTGGTAGAAGAAAAAATCTTCTAGAGGAATCTGATTTTCAAAAAATTTCCAGAAGAGGAACATTCCAAATAGTTCTTAAGAAGATTCAATTTTCAAAATTTTCCAAAAGAGGACCATTCCAAATAACTTCTAAGTAGATCCAATTATCAAAATAATTCAAGCAAAGTGCAAAGAGCACTTTAAATAGTTGCTAGATTCATATAATTTTAGAGGAAAATTCAGGCGAGGAGCAATCTAAATATTTTCAAGAGGCATCCAAATTAAAAAAAAAAAATCCTGTGTTAAGAACCTTTTAAACATCTTTTAGTAAATATAAATTCTTAAAAAATATATGAGTGTTGGCTATTTAAAATAGCTTATAATGGCATCAAAATCTTAAAAGTTTCCCGAATGAGGACTACTCAAATAGCTCTACTAGCATCAAATTTTCAAAAAGAGATCTGAGAGAGTACAGCTCTAAGTATCTTTTAAAAGAATGTAATTTCTTAAAATTGGGGAAAGGATCACTCCAAATTAGTGACAATAAAACGGGGAAATGATTTGTGTGTGTGTTGTATTCCTTTCTAGAAGACACTAGCCTCCCTCTTCATGTATTTAACACCTTATGATATTATCGAATATGAAGCTGAAATACTTGTATAAAATTGCAAATAACTTCTAGAAACATTACATTTTCAAAATGTGCCACTCTAAATAGTTACTATGGCCATCCAACTTTAAAGATTTGCTAGGAGAGAGTCACTTTAAATAGATTCCAAGTGAATATCATTATAAAAAAATATCCCGTTGAGGATCAATTAAATAGCACTCAAAGATATTATTTAAAAAAAATGACTTGAGAAAATCACTTAAAATAGCTTTTAGAGTCATCTAACTGTCGGAAAAAATCAAGATTAGGATCACTATAAATAGCTTCAAAGGGCATACAAATGTCAAAAATGAATATTGTAGGACTTCTGTAAACGGTAGCTTCTAAGGGAGTCTATTTTATTTTTAAATTCAAGGTGAGTACTGTTTGAAATAACTTCTAGAGGCATCTGATTTTCAAAAATTTGCTGAAGGAGTAGGTACCACTCTAAAGAGCTTTTAGAAGCATGCCAATTTCAAAACATTTCTGGGTAAGACTACTCCAAATACCTTAGAAATTTTTTTAATTTTCAAAAATTGAGGAGGGGGACCACTCCAAAAAATGTTTAGGGACTTCCGCCAACACTGTACTGGGCTGTCAATTTTGGTATATAGATGTTAAGTTTAAGAACCCGCACCGGGGTGAACGTGGGCAAAGGCATCAGTCGTATAGGATATTTTGTTACCAGTGAGGGAGAGGTCAGGGTTTAAATCCCGAATGTGTGCACTAAAGGGAAGGGCTTTTACAAATGTGATATTTACTAGCTAATGTAATTGTATGTATCCCAAACTACCTCCCTCATCCCCAGGTTTCAGTTTTATTCATTAATCCTGCATAGGTGGGCCTGCAGGCTAAGATTTCAAAATCGTCTAGTTAAGTTTCTTCAGCTTCCTCTGATCTGATTTTTGAATGAGACGAAGGTCTCATTTGGGTTTCCACACACATTTCATTCAAATCAAAGCGCAGTTAACTTTCCTGTGCACTAGACCTTCGCCATTCTTACTCTATTAGTATAAAATATGCAGGTGGATGCGGTGCACAAAAATAGTTATTAATATTCTACATTAGCAATTAATATAGGCCTATATGCATTTTTAGATAAATGTTTTTCCCATAGCAATCCTACTATAAGTTCTCCATTCTCTTCTTCTTGCGTATACCTAACAGAACCTTAAGAGTTCATATAATCCAAAGTTAGCCTTTACTTTAATTTAGGCAGGTAATACAGCCAGAGATAGGCCTCGCAATGGTGTGTGGTATCCTGAAGACTTAATTATAAGACTGTGGAATTGAGAACAGTTAAGCAATTTAACTTTATTTCAAAATTACAACAAAAATTGAAAAATAATAATTTTAAAATGAAAAAATTATTAAGTTGTGCCTTAAGTCACTATTTTCAAATGAAGAATGCAGAAAACAACACTATGATAATTTTTTTCTGGTTCAAAAGTAAGTCTGAATTCAATTTCCCGGTTAATCGGATTTGAGTAGGGCTCTTATGGTGTTCGAGAAAACATATATTAGATCTTAGCATCTTACTTATTGTTGGAAAACAACTTTGGTTCTAGGGACTACATTTTGATTCTCATCGTTGAGGACAGTCATTAGCATTTTTTAATATTACAAAATTAACATTTACATAATTTTGATGGACTAAATTGGGGAAGATTTTATATTTGCTAATTACTTTTATAGCCGCATCTAAATATCATATTATTTAAATTGAAAAATGACACCTATACACGGGAATTGTACCCAGGACCTTTGGTCTAGTACGCCTATGCTCTAATCATTGATCTATCGAGGAATACATAATTTTTAGGTTTATTGAGATGTTATTTACTAAACCTTTAAAATCTATATGTTTAAAATATAGCAATGAATATATTATAGATGGTCCCAAAAAAATCTTCATTTCGGAACCAAAATTTGTTAACCTAGTGACAGATGCTTTCAAACAAAAAAAACAACAAAATATTTGAAATTAATTAGAGAATATCTCAAGCAGCCTTAAAATAGAAGGCGCTATCTATAGGTTTGTGAGCAATCCATTACTGAGTTTGTAACAACAAACCCGAGGATTACTGAGTGAAACAAGTCTACATTTTTTTTTAATCGACGTTTGGGTTAAGGATGGAATCACGTGTGTTTATTTTCATTTCACATATCGCAAGCCTAGAGTTTATCGGCTATTTGGTTACAACGCTAGCAAGATTTAAAAACAATCATGTGAAGCCGTGCGACAAGGACGCTGTCGGTAAATTGGCAACAGTTTGTAGAAGTATGGTTATGAATCACTTGTTGGCAACAGTACATAGAAGTTTACGTTATAAATAATCCTGAGAATGTCTTTTTTTATTATTAAGATGTTTGAAGTACAGTTTTTACAACTTGGTTATTTAAACCCACTACTTGCAGTTGAGTCACACGCATCTGTTTGACCAAAATAACATTAAATCTGCACAGTACTGTTGAAAATTTGATTCTGAAGCATAAACAAGGTTGTGTTGACTTACGTGGTGAAGAAGAATCCCTCCCACTAAAAATATGAGATGGAAATTTTTTTTTTTTAATTTTCTTTAAATATTCTCCTGGAAATTGGTTTTCTAACCGTTTAAATAGACCAAATATAATAATAGTTTTAAAGCTTACACATAAGTTATATTTATTCTTAGGATTCTTAGGATTATTCTCACTAGACATTTGGGCTGTTGACCCAATTATTTTATCATTGTGTTTCACTACCTTTCCAGTAATACTCATATGTATTAATTAATTTATGTAGTAGGGATGAAGATGGAGGAGTTTTTTTAAGTGTACCCACATTTGCGTAGAGGGAGAATGGAAAATTATGTAGGGAAAAAAATCCTGAGTATAACTGACTGGGCTTAAAACCCTGATATCCACGTCATAGAGAGTCTAGTCTTTTGCAAGAGTGATGGCTTACTTGGATCAGACACGTCAAGCTTGAACCATGATTCTGTATACACCCTTTAATGTCACAACGTAAAATGCGGTTCGATTCATCATATTATAGACGTTGAAAAAATAAACAATATCGAATTTGGAAAATGAGCATTACTTTGGGAGATCTAGCAAATAAGGTTGGTGCGGAGAATATTTCACTGCTCACGTACTGGGAATAGATTCTCACTAGTGTTTAAATTTGTTCACCAAATATGGCCTTGTTCAATGTTTGGCAACACATAATTGTGTAAACAGTTGTTTCCTTTCAATTAAGGAACAATAACCTGAGTCATAAATTTTGAAAGTGGATTTAACACAACACTCACAACATTGCTTTAAACAAAGGGTTTTATATTTCTAGACAAAAATGTATGAAAATTTATTAAATTGTAAATAATCTTAATTTTCCTATTTTATTATTATTATTATTATTATTATTATTATTATTATTATGTCCTACTGCCTGTTCGGGATATACGACTTGGTTTTTATTAATAATGCTTTTTAATTTCTCATCTCTCTAAAGAGAAAGTATTTAAATCGTGAAAAATCTGTATTTAGAGATTATGACGTTTTACGTGGCACTGAACCCAAAGAGGTAGATTTTAAATTTCTGTCTGTCTTTCTGTCGATAGCCACATATATGAAATGATTTGATGAAATTTGTTTAAACTTGATATCTAGATGTTATACCTCAGGATTTGTTTTATTTTGACCTTAGCCCTTTTTTTAGCACCACGTCTTACTACCCATTAGTGTTATAGGCTTATGCACTATTTGCGCTAATGGGTTGAGAACAGGAAGGTTGATTTCAGAGGAAGTGTGCCAATAATTGCGTAGAGAGAGAGAGAGAGAAAATCCATTTATAAAAAACTAAATACACCCAACCGGGATTGAACTACGATATCCCCATCATCGGCAGTATAGCCTAGGCGAAAATAGTGCCTTAAACCAAGCGGCCACCAAATGATTGTTAACTGTAACTGTATATACATTGTTTAAGAGTAGCTTACTGAGATTCATTTTTAAGTAATTTCATTTTTACTTTATTGCTATCTTACAGGTAGAGAAAGTATTGTGATCGTCAAAAAAATCGAACTCGAGATTTTGATGAATTTCGACGTTTCATGACTCCCCGAATCAGAAAAAGTGGTTTTTGAATTTCCGTCTGTCTATCTCTCTGTCCGTCTGTCTGTACCTCCAACTATAGCCTAAGCTATTTTACCGATCGGGCTAAAACTTGGTACTTAGGGTTTTTATAGGGCTTCCCCGAGAGATTTTTGGAATTGGATACCTAACCCTAAAATTAAGGGTAGTTTATATTGAAGGGCAAAAGGAGAAAAAATCGATTTTCTCAAAATCAGCTCTAACGGTTTTGATTGGATTTTATTTCCAGGTTGATCATTATTATAAACAAATGGTTACCCTCATTTTCTCGGCAAAATGACTTTAAGGGCTCCGGTCTGATGCGTAAGGTCTCATTTTTATCACATCTCCGAAACTATTTGAGATATCTAACTACTTATCATTGCAAATATGTAAGTCTATTAATAAAACAAATAATTTACTTGAAACATGTTTTTATAAAACCAATAATTTTCTAGCTAGACGCAAATATATTTATTTTTTAACTTTTCGAACACAATAAAGGTCTAGTATTGCAACCGTAAAAATAAAATAACAGGAGATGCTGATGGATGTCGACGTTTCATGACCCTTGAACCCTAAAAAGTGGTTTTTGTAATGCCGCCTGTCTGTGTGTCTGTTCAACCCTAAAATTAAGAGTAGATTAATAAATGGCGAAAAGAGAAAAAAATTGATTTTCTCAAAATAGGCTTTAACGATTTTGATTAAAACCTCGTATATATGTGTTGATTAAGATTTTAAACAAAATAGATATTTTCATATTCCTAAGAAAATGATTTTTAGGGTACTTTACAGAAGTGGAAATATTCTTATCTCCGCAACTATTTGAGATACTAAATAACATATCATTGCAAAATTGTAGAACCATTAAAAATAAAAAAAATTTATTTGAAATATATCTATATAAAACCAATAGTTTCGGAGATATTGGCAAATATGTTCATACAATTTGGTGAGCTTAAGTTGCACAGATTTTAAACAATGGAGTGAGACAGTCCATGCGGAGTCCCGAACCATTTATTTTTAAATAGCTCTGAATATGTTGTTCAAAATTGGTATCTGAATACTATTTTACTTTTTACCATAAAATGTGTAGTTTTCGAGAATTGATTAATTTAATGTGAATTCAAGTTTGCAAGATTTTAGAAAATTTTTAATATTTCAAAAATACCCCTTAAGATTCAGTTAAAAATTGGTACCTTGGAATTAGTTTTCAGGATAAATAAAAGTGTGTTTTTATATTAAAAAATATTTAGAGGATAATCTATATATAGGTTAGCTAATTTTTGAAAATTTGATTTTTTTAAATGGTGTAAGCCATTTTGTTTGAATTTTTGTTTTAAGAGTCTTTATTGTGATGATGTTTGTTTTTCTAATAAACAATTTCCTACGGCTAGTTTACAGAAAACATACTTTCAAAATTTGTGTTCTAAGCAATAATTTACTATGTAAGAGAGTTTATACGATTGTCCCGTACTATTTATTTTTATTAGGATGCTGTATTTTTAAAAATTAGGTATCCTAACTATTTTGAAATTTCAAAAAGTTTCTTATGATCATACAAGTTTTATCACACCTGCCTTAGAGCATTGGACCACTGAATAGATTCACATACACGTTAATAACGACAATGGGATATGGATGAGGAATGTAGAATTTAAAATAAATGTATCTGTTGGACGCAAAGCCCAAAAACGGCCAATGAACGCATTTTTTGCTTAATCCCAGGATTAGACGTTTTAAAATGACCAAAGCCCAAAGTTATATTCAATTTCGCGTTTTGGCCGTCTCCAAATCACCAAATCTAGGAATGTACATTTACTAAACAACCAAAGTTGAAAATACAGTCATTAGGTTGGGTCAAGTTATGCTAGGCTTCAAAAAAACTAATTTTGTCAGGTGGTCTTGATAATTCAATATAAATTTGTAATATCTGCCCGGTTATGTTTGCATCAGTAAGATCCACTTGCCCTCTTGAATCCACTTGGTTTCTCATAATTGGGCACTCACCACCTTCTCAGTCTGGACGAGAAACGAACTAAAACGTCATTTCAAAATGTTATTTCAAGTTTTGGTCGTTTAGTAACTGCATAATCCTAGGTTTGGTTGTTTGGAGACGGCTAAGGCCCGAAACTGAATAGAGTTTCGGACTTTGGTCATTTTATAATGTCCAATCCTAGGATTGAGCAAAAAATCCGTTCATGGCCCGTTTTCGGGATTTGTGCCATACATATCCACTGCAAACGAGACTAAAGGAGCTTGATATTTAGACCGCGTGCCTATTGGTGTGGACTAGGGGCCGTATGCAAGAACTTGTGAATGCTTAGTGGATACTAGCGTGGGTTTGCTTGCGTAATCATTGATTAAAAGTGTTGTTATAGTGTGTTTGGGACCATACTATCGGTCCACTAAGCATTCACTAACGTTCCTGTATACCGCCCTAGAATTATTTTTAAATGCTTTATAATTAATCATCAAGATGCCATTATCACTCCACGGAAAAAAAAACTTATGGTTGGAGCGTGAGAAAAGAGTGGTACTTATGCAATTTTGATTACAGTTATATGACCAAGATAAACAAAATATTTCTCCAGTATAAATGTATAGTTAAATTTTCTTCACATGATGACTTCAACGGTTCTTGAATATCTGTCAAGGTTGTCCTGGAATTTAACAAGAACTTTTTCTCTTCATCTAAAATGTGTCCCATCTAATATTAATATGTTCATGCCAGATATTCAAGAACTGTTGATAACACCATGTGAAGAAAAATAAAAACTATTTTCTACTGAATCGATATTTAATTTATTTTGGCCGAAAAAAAAGTTGTGCTGTAAAAACTGCAAAAGCAAAGAACTTTTCTTGTGTCCCCTATATTTCCATCTTAAGGAGGTGATACAGCTCAAAGTGCTTGTCGCATAGTGATGTGGTTTTCTGTATACCACTTAAAACAGTGGGATTAAGACAAGTGAAAAGCTTTAACCATATTTTAAAATATTCAATAAATTTGAATAATAACTTTAATATGGTAAAACTAGCAAACAAACCGAAACTAATACCGCTGTTGTCAAATGAATAATGCTGAGAACCGCTCTTAAATAAGTTATATAGTAAGAGTAGTTTTGTATCTAATCTTCCTATTAGTAGCGATCTCAGTTCTCTTTTCACATTCTCACGTATCGTCTACAGCGATTGGTGGTCGACTAAGTTATGTCATTATTTCAATTGTTTCCAAACTTTGGCAAAGTGTGACCTCAGCTTTGGTCTTTTGAGACCATTCTCTTCATTTAAAAATTTTGTCATCTAGTGTCGCTATGCTCATGACAGATATTCAACAAATGTTGAAATCACCATGTGAAGAAAATAAAACTTTATGTTTCTATTGGAAAAATATTTTATTTATTTTGGCCAAAAATAAATTTTTCTATAAATACTATCAAAACACTGGCCCTTTCTCTCGTTCCCTACATACCCACCTTAAGGTTCGAGTCTCAGCTGGGTGTATTGAGAGTGTGTTTTTTTTTCCCTAAATTATTTTCCATTTTTCCTCCACGCCAATGTGGGTAGGCCTACATTTCCTTTATAGAAGCAACTTAAAAGTGGTCATTCCAAAACAAAGTTTTTATTTTACTTAGTCATAATCTTAAAAAGAGATCATTTCCAACAAAATCTTTCTACATGATTGCTATACACGTGGCTAAGATCAGCACCAATCGGCTTGATTCTAATCAGAAAGAACGTCCCCAGTCCAGTTCAATAGGAATGATTGTATAACTACTGTATATGTTTGCTTAATTTGTTCATAAAATGATGATATATTTCCACTTATTTATTAATTTTAGCCCTAATCTTAAGGTCTGGAGTTCAATGTGCCTTGTGATGGATGATTCAGTGAAAAAAATAAACACTTTTACTCGTGGTTTGGTAACTTTCCCGTTAGCAAATTCCTCTCTCTCGCTTTTTCCTCAGTTCCCACATGCTTGTGGTGTCCATGCATTAGTGTAAAAGCTGATTCCGTTGTTTCATGGCATGACGCAATTCACACACAGACTAATCTAGGGTTGAGATTATTTAGTAACAGATAACTGAGCAAATTAAAATAGATAGGTAGATACCAACTCAGCAGTGGTGTGGTTACCAGCGGTCGCTAGTGGTTGGTGGGAGCTTGAGGTTAAATCCCGGGTTATTATCATGGGGATAGTATCAGTGGCGTGGAGAGGAGTATTGCTAAGGTAGGCAGAGTTATTTTAAACTGGACTTGTGAATGTTCTCATTACTCAAAATAGCACTCATTGCCCAGGTATCAACGAATATACACTTTCAAGTACAGCAGAAATTATGATTGACCAAACCGTGAACTACCGGGGGGGGGGGGGGGAAGNAAGAGGGGGGGAGAGAAAACAGATCAAAGTTATAATTTGGACAAGATCTACTACCTTGAATACTTGAATAAGGGTAGTTTGCTTTAAGGTCAAAAGAGAAAAAAATCGATATTCTCTAGATTGGCTTAAACGATTTTGATTAAACTTTTTAATTTAGGCACTGATTAATATTACAGACAAAAGAGCACATCTAATTTTTCAGGAAAAATTAGTGTGAGGGTACTTTTCATTAGTGAATATCTCCAATTTATATCAAATCAACGCAACTCATTTTAATAAAAAAAACTTACTGTTGCACACGTTTAGAATATATATATATATATATATGTAAAACAAAAAAAATATGAGCCGAACTCGTATATTGGGGTCTTGGAAATAGAGAATTGATTGTTTGTTATAATCTTTGATGAACAGAGATGCAACTTTTTTTGTAATATGGTTCTGTAAAATTGAATATTATTTCATTTGTCCTCTTTGGTGGGATATGGTGATCTTTTTTTCATTATGTTCCTGCAACATATATCTATGATTTTGTTTCAAATATCCTACAAGTTTAAAGTAATTAATGTCTCCATTTTTTGGTAAAGGAGTGGGAAAGTCTGTGCGGGACAACGTACCATTTATTTTATTTATGACGTATGACGCAATGATCATCAAACGCTTGAGATTATTATAGGTATATAACGTGTACTTTCTAAACTGACTGACTATACCAGTGCAGAGCTTATAAGCCAACTTTTAAATCTAGGTCCAACACCTTAGCTCAGTTTAGGTAGCGTGTCTGTCTACTGAGTTAGGGATTACGGATTCAATTCCCGGCATGGACGAAAAACGTATCATTAATGAAATGTGTGTTTTCCCTTTCACAATAATCAATTAACGGCCAGGGCTGGATGATGAGTTTGTTCTAGATTTAAGTTAGTTTATAAGTCGTGTGCTTCTATAATCAATTGGTTCAGAGAGTGCACGTTAATTACCTTGAATAAATGAAAAATTTAAATTTAAATCTTTAACATACACAACATCCAGACCTCAGACATTAATACATCACTGTGAAAGGAAAAAGTCCCAAGTCACCAAATATTATTTTTTCTTCCATTCCAGGAATCAAACCAGGTCTCCTTATTTCAGTAGGTACAGTAGCTCCACGACTTATTTGATGCTGACTGACAGCTCACAGCTGACTTCTGACACTCAACATTTAGGTATATACCTAAATTTTGACTGTCAGAAGTTACAGCTGTTAAACACATGTTTTTTGTAGATCATATGGTTCAACGTAGGGATTAATAATTTGGTCTGGTAACGTTTCAAAGCCGTCAGCTGTCAGCTGTGAACTGTCAGTCAGCACCAAATAAGTCATGCACAGGGTTTAGTCACGCTACAAACTGAGCTAAGGTGTCTGACTAAACGCTTAATTCAAGTGTAAGGAATAAGGAAAGCAGTTTAAATTAGAGGAGCACCCACCAAAGCGGCAGGAAAACTATAAAATCATCCCTCAGCCGAGATTCACACCTCTACGGCAAAGGCAATATAAGACTATTGCGATGCTTACCTCTTAGACCGCATGACATTGGTGGGCACATGGCCTGAATGTCAAGCTCACTTTGTCCGGTTTGCCGATAATGAAAGTTTTCTGGGTGAACTAAGAGAGCTTTTACCTAAAATGTTTTCCGTTCTCTCTCCACGCAAATACGGGCAGGCTATATTTATCTAAAATAATACCTTCTAAAGCCCATACTTATTAGCGTTATTACGAAACGTGATTATAATGCGAATGGGTAGTGAGACTCAGTGGGGAAAAAAGAGAACGAAAATTCAACGAAGTTTTTGCATTTCCAAAAAAAAAAATATTCATCTGATCCGTGGCCTTACATTAAAGAATGTAAGGAGTAAACAGCTCGTTGAGGGCACAGTTTTATTTTTTAATATATTGCACTGCATCTTACTAAACGCTCGGGCTTTTAGCAGTTAATCAAATTCATGGGATAGGCATGAGGAAGGTAGAATTTAGAACAAATGTATCTTAATTTGCGTGGAGGAAAGCTGGGTTAGGGAAATCCACCCTGAGTACACCTGTCTGGGATTTTAGTCCTGGCCTATCAACAGCAAATCCTACAAGACTTTTGTAACTTTTAGTCTGCGTGCCCACCAATGCAGTTTTTTAGGCACTGCGTCTGACTACCTGTTCAGGTTATATGCATATGTTCTAATGATGTTAATGATTTAGGGATGAGGACGACTGAATTCAGAGAAAGCGCACTTGCGTGGAGGGAGAGTGGAAACTGTTTGGAAAAAGCCATGCTCATTACACCCAACCGGGATTCTTACCCCGAGCTCCTCGACATCTAGCAGTCTAGTTTAAATTAAGAGTGACGCCTTAGACCACGTGGCCACCGAAGCGGGTCCTAATGCAGTTCATAGCACAGTTAAAGTAATACATTTCCAGTTCTAGCCAGGTATTAAAGCTGGTTAAGTTAATCGTCCGACTGAGTGCTAGTGGTTAAATCACTTTCCAAATGACCTTGGGTTATGACTCCAGCTAAATCGTTAAATAAAATAAACATGTTTTTCACTCTCGGATGTGCCTACGTATGTTAGTAATCGAAAAACAAACACAGTCTTCAACTTGAAACGCGATGCTTGCTAACTGAACCACTCGTCGACAAAGATTTCAAAGAAATAGCAAAGAAATCAAAAAATTAAACATTTTAATAAAGTGCCCGTCATTAAAAAAAAAATCAGGAAAATATACAGTTAGGAGGATTATTATGATGAAATGGACTGAGCAATAGATGTTTATTAAAGTTCATAAACATTTTCAAAGCAAAGTGATTATGGCGGATGACTTTATAACTTAGTGACCTCGCTCGGTTTGATTCCAAGCAATGTCTGACTAGATTCATTCTTGATGAATGTATTTGTCCTGATAAACAAACATAATATGTTTATTAATCTAATCCTTATGCAGACTATTATTGGATTTTAAACTACGTAATTGGACAAGCACGACATCCAGAGCCCACACCCTTAGTTACCCACTTATTGAAATAGAAATAATGTTTTTATAAGTAGGTTTGTTCCATATATTACTGTTTGTTTCAGCTATTTTCATATATTCAAGAATAATGTAAGAATGATGAAGGTAAAATTCAGAATAAACGCGGTTGTATTTGCAGGAAGGAAGAGTGGGAAACTATTTAGAAAAAAAAAACACTCTAAGTACACCCAAACAGGAGTCTAAAAACATCCTTCCAGCCACCAACAAACTAGAAGATATGAGACAGACACCCTGGTCCGCTTGCTCACGTTTTCGGTAAGGAATCAACCCTTCTAGTCAATCCTTATATCTACATTAGCCATTGGGGGATGAGGGAAGGTTGGACTCTAGAGGGAATGTACCAAAACTTTGCATGGATGTAGAGTGGAAAACTATTTGAGAATAAACATCTTTGGTATACCCGGCCTGGACTTTAACACTGACCTTCAACAATAACATATGAGGTCATGTACCCATCAATGCAAACCAACATTATTAAAAAGGTATGTGCCATATAAGAATCAAACTCTGTAGACTTAGCTGAGTAGGCAGATATATTCTTGACCGAGTTTTTGTATCAGAAATACTTATAAATATAATTGAATATACTTTTTTTTTTTTGCGTACAACCCAAACGGGTAGTAAGACGTGGTGCTAAAAAAGTTTATATATATTTTTCAAATTTTTGATGATTAACGTCAGATATGCTCTAATACATTTTAAATTAAAACTGAGAACCTGAACACAGAGATCAAACCTGAGACTTTTGACTTTGCTATAACACCGAGTCTGGTTTGACTCGTATCCGGGAACATATTTCAGCACTGGTTATTTTGAGTCTAGTTTTATTAAGCTATCAAGGGTCTGGACTGATCCTGTGTACAAACATCACATATCAGTTTGTGATACACATGAATTGAAAAACTATAAATGGATTGACAGAAATTGAATTGAAAATTTAAAAGCTGAAATAAAGATTAATTTTAATTGTTTTTACTTTCTCTCTACACCTAGGAGAGAAAGTATTGTGATATACAAAAAAAATTGAGCTCGAGATTTTAATAAATGTTGACGTTTCATGACCCCCTGAAACAAGAAAAGTGGTTTTCACGACACCGTCTGTCTGTCTATCTGTCTGTACTTCTGGTTAGAGCCGAAACTATTTAACAGCTTGGGCTAGAACTAGATACCTGGGGAGCTTTTGGAATTAGATATCCACCCTAAGTTTAAGAGAAATAAATAGATTTTCTCAAAATTCACTCTAATGATTTTGATTAAATTTTATATAAACACACTAATTATTATTATAAACAAGGGGGAAATTCACATTTTCTCATTAAAATTAATTTAAGGGTACTTTATGAGGGTAATTTTCCAATTTTCACTATTTCAACGCAACTATCTGAGATACGAAATATCTTATCATTGTAAACTACTATTAAATTACTATTATTACTATTAGAAATACAAATCGTTTATTTGAAATTTATTTTTATAAAACCAATAGTTTATGAGCTATAATCAAATGTATATACTATTTAATTCAGGTCTTTTAAAATGAATTTGATTCTTATGCTCTTTGGTAGACAAAGATGTTTCTCATTTCTCTTTTTACTTTCTATCTTACAGGTAGAAAAAGTATGGTGATCGTCAAAAAAATCGAACTCGGGATTTTGATGATTCTTGACGTTTCATGACTCCCTGAATCCGAAAAAGTGGTTTTTGAATTTCCGTCTGTCTGTCTGTCTGTCTGTCTGTACCTCCAACTAGAACCTAAACTATTTTACCGATTGAGCTGAAACTTGATATCTAGGGTTTTCATAGGGTTGCCCCGAGG